>JBAMBR010003096.1:0-61468 GCA_037044475.1 Zaprionus obscuricornis | reverse complement strand
AAATGTGTGTATGTATGTGTGTTAGTCTGTGTGTGTGTGTGTATGTGTCTCTATACTAAATTGGGCCTCACGGCACTTGGTATCACAGTCAATTTTGAGCGTTCTGTAAAACGTTTACATTTCTATTTTGTTGAGATTTCCTCACTAATAATTATATATTTTATGTAAAAAAAATGATTATTAAAATTATTATTATAATTTATTTTTATTATAAAAATAAATTATATATTGATTTATTTCTATATATAATATTATTTTTAATTATTTTAATATATTTTTTTTATATTTTATAAAACTTTTAGCTTCTTTCCATTTCTTTCATTCTAATAATTTTTTTTTTTTTCTTATTTCTCAAGCAATTCTATTGTTTATGTTTTTCAAAGAACAGTCAGCATTATAAAATTTCGCTGTGCTTTTGGGCCTTTCTCTCTCTCACACATACACACACACACACACACACAAATTCACATAAAATAAACAAGTTGTACTTTATGTGGCCGAAGCAAGAGGCGAAAGTAAATAATGCGAGGTGACATTTTCGTGTATGTGCGTGCTACTGTGTGTCTCTGTCTGTCTGCCGCTGTGCGTGTATGGGAAAGAGAAAAAAATTACAGAGACGGAGAGAGAAAGAGAGAGTGTATGCTTATTGTCTGGTAAAGGTGTCGCCTTTAATGCTTTTTCATGCCTTATTTAAAATGATTTTCAGGAAATTATTTTCATTTATTGCTTTTCCATCGGAAGCATTTATGCTGCGAGGCATCTGCGCTTCAGTTAATCAATTTGCGGTCATATGTGTATTTCTGTGCGCATGTGTGTGTGTGTGTGTATTGTGCAGCTCAATTAAGTGTGTTATTGTAAGTGAAAAACCACAACACAAAAACACATTTAAAGCATACACACAGAAAATTATGAATATTAATATATTTCATTTGCACATACTATAAATAAGGTTGAATAAAGCAGAGAAAATAAGAGATGATGAAACAAAGGCAGAACTCAAAAATTGCCGCAAGAATTAACAGAAATATACAAAATTAAAAGAAAACCTCAGCCCTGGATAAAACTCAAACGAATTGCTGTTAGACGTTTAATTAATGGACTGGAAAGACACACAATTTGAGTTGTATAAGTAACAGACGGCAAAAGACAAACACATCAAAGCGCAGATATAGACTGAGAGTGAGAGACAGAGATTGGCAAAGAGAAGGAGTCAGTGGCAGAATGAAAAAGAAAATGTGCGAGTGAGAGACAGAGCTGGAAATAAAGAAAGAGAAAGTAGTAAGAAACAGCTATGTATTAAAAAAAAAAATTGCCCATAAGGCAAAACAAGACAAAGTCAAACATTTACGCATGCTCGAATTATATATAAAGTTGCAAGTTGCATAATAATTTGTATGAAGTAAATAGAGTTGGGAAAACAGCAAAACAATATTTGGTTTAATTTTAATTTTGTTAAATTTTTTCTTTATATATTGATGGCAACATATCAAAATAAAAATAAAAATAAAATAAAAATGATAGAAAATAAATTTTAAAAAAAGAGAAAAACAAAAATAAAATAAAAGTAATAAAAAGTAAAGAAAATAAAAAGTATTATTAAGATACATTAGATACTATTATATATATAAATAGATGCAGATACATGTTTATAAGATAATAGAACTCTGTATTACTTGAAGTAATACTGACAGCTCAGCATTTTGTGATGTAAACGAGTTCACCATACAAGTTTATATACTATGTATTATCTAAATTTAGATGATATGGCAATGCTCAAGCTCAAAGCTCAAAGCAAAAAAAAAAAAACGTACGCCCTAAGAAGCTACAAAACATTACTGAGCAAGAGTGACATTTGGCATTTCAATAAGCGTTGTCGTCGTTGTCATGCGGCTGCCCAAAATCCATTGCAATGACAAAGCATTAGCAAATAAATCCAAAAGCAAACGAAAAAAAAAGAAAAAACAAAAAAAAAATTCTGAGCAAATCAATACTTATCTCTAGAGCGCCAAAAGTTGCGCCTCTTAATGCCAGGGGCGTTTCATTTCATTCTCATTCTCAGACTCAATCTCTGTTATGGTCTCAGTGTCTGTCACAGTGTTAGTCTCCCACTTTCTGATTTAGTCTCTCATCTCATCTAAGTCTAATCTCATTCTCTCTTTTTGTTGTCTGCATGTAATTGAATGTAGACCACATGGCGTATGCGCAATACCAATTTTTGGTTTTTTGGTTTTTCTGTTGTGTTTAGGCTTACTTAAGCTATGTGTTCTTTTGGCCTTTTGCTGTTTAGCATAGTGTATTCGTAAGCCTTTTACCATATGCAAATCTATTGGCACTTAGTTTATTTATGTTCGTCGTTTATTGTTTGATTCGTATAATTTGATGCTTTCATTTCGTATGCGTTTTGTTTTTATACTTTTGTTCATTAAATATGCAAATGATCTGCATAAATTTTCATAAAACTGTCAACGTACATTTTCAATTTGTCCTATGTATAAATATATGTTGATAGTATTAAAGTTTTTGTATATAGTCGCGAAGAAGCATCTGTGCTATAGATAAATTAAATATAAATGCGTTTATTTTAATTTTATGTTATGATTTTTATACATATGCAAAGAATAGTTAAAATGTGCCTGTAATACTTAAAGGAAGGTTGAAATTTGTATATACAATTTTAATATTATTTTTGCATAATTCTTTATATACAATTTATGATCCGTTTAACTAAAGCTATTAAAATCTTTGCTTTAATAATAATTTATTTCCATTAAATTTATTTATATTTAAATTTTAAAAAGTTTTCAATATTTTATGGCAAATTGAACTAATAAAAGTATACATTGATTTTTTCTATTTTTCAGGTAAGAAAATCAACCATAACGTGTATTAAAATATTCAACTTGTAATCGCAGGTAAAATCAATTTGCCAAATATTCTACAAAAAAAAATATATATATATATATAAATAAAAGTTAGTTTTTTATTATTTGCTTTTTGCACGTATCAATTTCTACATTTGTCTGACATCAGTTTATCAATATGCATAACATGACATTTAGTGAAATTTGATTACACTTCTTTTTATAAAAAAAAAAAATAAATAAAAATAAAAATAAAAAGGAAAAAAATCATGAATCGTTTAGTAAAAACCATGGCACGTCTTTGCTGAGACTACAAAAAAAAAAACTTTTTCTTTTAAATATTTTTTGTTCGATTTTTTTTCTTCTTTTTTTTAAATATTTTTATCCCATACATATTTCGTGCTCTGGCAATTAGAAACATATTTCGAACATATTTCCCCATTGTTGTCACAATGGGGCAGACATGTTTTAATGGCAAATAAAAATGGCGACAGTCGTCGCAGACATGTTTGTGCCTGCCAGCAAACTGTTTAAACTGCTACGACGGCAATCCCAAAAAGATGGCGGATATAAGTGGAATGGTTCAGGGGCGAGAGTGGGGTTCAGGTTTCTCCCCTCGGAAAAGCATAAGCCAGACAGACAACGGAAATCGTCGTATAAGAGAAACGCACACCCATGACTTTTATTGTTATTGTTGTGTGCGTGTGCGTGTGAACGAAAATGAAAAAGGACAAAAAAATATATATGTATGTATATATGTGTAGAGCCAAAGAATGGAGATTTACAGCAGTACAATGCTCAGCTAGCAGTCCAATGGAGTTCAATTCTCATATAGCATATATACGCCTGACGTTTTTGTCTGTGCGCTACGCTTTGAGTTGAAGTTTCATTCAATCAGAAGGCATCAATCAGCATCAGGAAAGTGAGAAATGAAGGGAGCACGAAGCGGCTGGTTGGGTGATAAAAGGAAATCGTGCCGAAAGAGGCGCAACACGAAAAAAAAGGTTTCCACGGATTTTCAACTTCATTTTTGTCGATGATTTCGTGGGCAACCAGGTGAAAATGCTTTTGTTCCAGCCGTATTCTGACGCTAACACCTAGACACCGCTCTCGTTTCCTCATCTCTCTCTCAGCTATTCAACGTATTTATTAAGTCATGATGCTGAATGATGTTGTAGACCATTCAAAAAAAAAAAAAAAAAAATGAAAAGAGCGCAACAACATTCCCATAGCCATTCATATCCGTATCATCATCATCATCATCATCATCATCATCATCATCATCATTGCCATCATCATCATGTTTTTATATTTTCTGCGTGTCTTTATTTTGTCTTTTTGAGCTTAGCGCCCAGTGGGTGATTTTTTTTGTTTTTGTTTTCTTTTGTTTATTTTTATTCCTGGGCATTTTGTTTCTTGTTTACCTTGTTGTTATCCTTCCCGTTTTTTCTTCCTTTCCATGCCATTGTTTACTATGCTCATTGATTGCTTTTGTGCATTTCTGAGTGTCCGAAAATCGTTTGAGTTCAATTTTTCGCATTTGATGCCATTTACGCTTGAATGCCATCTTTTTTTTTTCATCTCGATATCGTTGTTATTTTTTATTTTTTTTTACCTGCCTGACATTCAAGTGTCGACAGAAATCACATTCATTGCGGTTTCAAGTGTACTCAAAAGTATTAAGACAGACTTAATGTATGGCTCGTTTTTTCTTTTCTTTTTTATTTCTATAAATTTCTATAACTTATTTAGTGTGATTTATCTGTGTGAAGTACGTTGATCAAGTATACGTACTTCAAGTCTAATGAAAACTATAAATTTTATTGTTAGTCGATAGTAGTGGAAGGAAAGAAAAGAGCTTTCTAGGAATTGAGAAAATTTATTATACATCTAAAAATTTAATAATATTAAATAAACTTTGAATAATTAAAATTGATATATGTTAAATACTTTGTACGAATTATTTACAAATTGCTAAGGAAGTATACAAACAATTTGCTATCTCATATAAAGAAATTATTGTGAAATACTTAGTAAAAGTTTCTACATTAACATAAAAAAGTTTTAAATTTGTCCTGTTCATTGTTGATTGTACGTCCTAACTGTTCATTAATTTTTCGAACATGCGTATTATATCAAAAATGACATTTGATATGCCTCATTATGCACAATTTTATGATCTTTGTTGAAGTTTACACGCGCAAAATCAAGTTTAATTCTTTGTGTAAACTTTTACAACATTTTTCCAGCTGACCCAAAAGAAAATCATTTCAACTTTATATTTTTATATCTTATTATTCTTTTGTATTTTTATGGTGCTGTGACGAGTTTATAAAAAAAAGTAATAAAGAAATAAATAAAACTCAACAACAAATTAAATCCATGAGGTTAAGAAAACGAACGAAATGCTCATTAGCTGAACAACTGAATTTGCACTTGCAACTTTATTAGATATATGAGTAGATGTATTGTAGTAGTATGTTTTTTTGTATGCTATACAGTGTTTGGGGTGCTCCTTTACATTTCAATCAATGTGGCAAAACTTTGTGCCGCATACTAAAAAGTCCGACAGCTGATGATAGAAAAAAAAAGGGCCAGCGAAAAAGTTACTCCAAATTGAATTCTGTGCAAAAGTTTTAAGTTTTTTTTTCTGTGTTGTGTTCCGGCCTAAAATTTTTGCATTGCGTTGCTTATGGCATCTTAGCATGGCCAAAATACCCTGTGATTATTAGAAATTTTGAGTAGATTAATACATATGCAATTTATTTAATTTATTTAATTATTTTCTACAAATTGTATTTTTTATAATTTTCTTGTGTATATATATTAAATATAATTCGAGGATATTTTATGCGTCCTGCACTCTATCATTGACTGCAGTTTAATTCATTGTTCTTTCTTCCTTGAATTGAATTGCATTTGGTGGTAGCCATAAACTGTTGTAAAATTATTGATGGCACGTCGTAGGCGTATACGTAATATATACATATATACATTTTATACATTTTATTTTATAAATTTTATTTTTTTTTTTTTCATTTTGTAACAACTGTACCGGAAACATTATGAACCTGATTTGCAGCCAAATGTTGCCATGGTCTTTCAGTTTCCCTTTAAATGTCTGCCAGCTGCAGATGTCAGTAGTCTATATTGGAGAGAGAAAGGCGGAAAAGAGCGTTAAAAAAAAACGAGAGAGTGAGTGTGGTAGCAAGAGAATTGCGGAAAAGTGAAAGGGGGTTGCACGGGGTGTATAAAGAGGCTGGAAGTGGATATCGCTTATTTAAGCGGCTTTCACTGCAGCGATTTTCTTTTGTTGCTTTACCCATGCAAAGTAATATATTTATGCATGTATATATGTATATATATATTAACAGCACAGTTAGAACAATTAACGTCTCTATATTCCAATATCAGGCGAATATTTTCTGTATTGACTATTCGAAAGGGTATAAAAACTTCGGTTATCCTTAAGAGTTTTTTTTTATACTATTGCGTTGTGCGGCACATTTGCATATCAATTTGTTTCATTCGTTCATTTAAAGCTGCGCGTTCTATTTGCAGCTTTTCCAAATGTTGTTGCATACTTTTCAGCGCAATCACTTTAGAGCTGCGTTGAGTGCGCGCTTTGTGTGCTTTGTGCATTATTATTGTACTTTGCGCATTGTATATTTTTATCTGTGTGTACGTGTGTGTGTGTGTGTGTGTGTGTAATCCACAATATTGTTGTTGTTATTTTGCATCTGTATGTGTGTCTGCGTGTGAGCGCAGAAGAAATGGCTACTGCGTTAGAATTTCTTTTCTTTTTATTTGTCAAGTATTTTTGGTGACTTGTTTATTGGCCCTTGTTTCTTTTTTTTTGCCTATTTTTCTTATGCCTAACGCGTTGACAAATGGCTAAAATGGCGCAAGATTTTATTGTGGCATATATAAATTATTGTTTTGGAATTTTTTTTTGTTTTTATCTTATTTCGAATTTATGGCAAAAACATAAATATTAGAATATATTCAACAGTAATTTATATATGCACGTGCCCGTAAATTAAAAAAAAAATTATTCTTTATTTGTATATTCTTGAACTTGTTTGTACTTTTGGCCGAAAAATTTAATGTTAAATACAATTCAACTTTTTAATCTCAAGTGTCAATAAATATTGAATGAACTGTTGTAAACACAAAAACCAAATTAGTTAAATTAAAGCTAAAAACATGAAACAATAACATACACACAGTCCCACACACAAAGCTGCTGATGGTAAATGTATCCTGTCATTTGTTTTGACATTTCGCTAATAACTGAAAAATTTGTGTATTTCGTTGTCAACGCAAATATGCAAACAGTGCAGCAAAAATGATAACAAACTGTGAGATTAAAAATACATAAATATACACATACTATATTAAAAGCTAAAATAAAAACCAAAATTATTATGTACAGACTAACAGGAAAAGTCAGTTGCAAACAGCACGAAAGCACGTGATTAACAAAATATGAAAATGAAATTTTTTGAAATTTAACACTTTTCGATGACATGCACATGATACACACATAAAAGAATTACTACTCTTCAACAAAAATTTTTGGTGTAATTTTTATTTCATTTTATCAGGAAGGAGCAGATTTAGCAGTTCACATACTTAGCATATATATAAAACTGCAGTATGAGTGTATGCGGGTATGCGACAGGTTGTACCATGCAGAGTGTGCAACATGAAGTGGCTAAGCTTCGCACTCGTACTTGAAAAAGCTTAAGTGACGATGGAGAGTCATCACATATTGTGCTGAATCAGCAACAGTCGAAGCATTAGCATTAGCATCAGCAACATTGCCAGTATTAGCATCAGCAGTGTTGCACAGAAGCAAAATGCAGTTGAAGCTTATGAAGCTTTACGCAAATATGCGACTGCTGAAGTCTTATATGTGAAGATGTGAATAAAGAGAACATCCTGCAGATGGGGTATGGCAAGAAGACTTAGTTGAAAAATGCAACTCATTAACAGCTAAACATTGTCGCAGAGCTGTACAAAAGTTGATACAAGTTGAAACTAAACAGCGGAGTTCATGCAACACAGTAGTACAGGGGAATAGTACAGAACTCACACTGTCACAAAATCAAACATGCACAAGTTTTGCAATAGTTGTTGCTATCGCAGGTTGCAACAGCGAAAACAACGATAGTAAAAGCAATAACAAAAACAATAATTTGTCATGCAAATAAAACAGTAGCAACACGAAAAGTTTTGTGCAACAATCTGAACTATGAGAAACAAACACACAGTAAACTCAACTCAACGTAGCGACAACTTTCTAATTGTTTAAATTACATACACAAACATAGATACACACATATACATATATATATATATATATATATATATATAGACGAACAAGCACACCTCAATTCTGTGTACTGTTTTGTGGGGTAACCTTACGGCAGGCTTTACGGGTCTTTTTCGGGTTAATTTTTTATTGACGTTACAAACTCGAAAAGTCAACATTTTAAACTTTATGACAATTTGATGGCGCTACATCGACGGGCACCAGGACAAAAAAAAAATACAAATTTGTTTTGGAAACAGTTAAACCAATCAAAACTTTCCAAACGATTCTTGTTCCATAAATATTTAAATTTCCAAAAAAAACTGCTTCATGCAAAAAAAAATCACACAATTGCATCATGTGCAGACTTTCTATGGAGCGTGTGAAAATTATTATTATTTGGTACAAAAAAAAAAAAAAATAAAAAGAAAAAGAAAAAAAAATTAATTGCTGAAAAATCAGCACAGCATGAAAAATGAGTGAGCGTCAAGCAAGCGGAGATGCACTGAAAAAGAAAAAGAGATAACAAGGGAGAGAGAGATAGATCCAGAAAGAGGCAGAACGTGGCAGTCCGAGGTGCAAGGTCAGCTATTGGGCAGATTCAGGCAGGTGTCCCGCAAGGTAGTGTACTTGGCCCGTTTCTGTACACACTGTACACAAACGATATGCCAACTCCTACCTTCGCATCTGATCTCTCTGCTCCCAATCTGCTCCTGGCAACCTACGCAGACGATACGGCCATGCTTGCATCACACACAAGTCTGCAAACAGCTACTGATGCAGTGCAGAACTGGCTTTGTGAAATGGAGAGATGGGCTGTGAAGTGGAACATAGCAATAAATTGCTCTAAGTCCGCTTCTGTGACTTTCGCCCTCCGACCTAAGACCTGCTTAAGCCTCAGATTCGAAGGTGAAATCATTCCTACTGTCAACTCGCACTGTTACCTGGGTGTTCATCTGGACCGCAGACTTATGTGGAGGACCCATATTACGGCGATTAAGTCCAAATGTTTGGCTAAATTAAAAAAACTGGATTGGCTACTGCGATCAAAGAGCTTACAACTTTCAACAAAGGCTCGATTGATCAAATCCATCCTCACGCCTACCTGGACATATGCCATCCAAGTTTGGGGTACTGCGTCGAAAACCCAGCTCAACAGACTAAGAGTGGTGCAGTCGCGTGCAGCTCGACTTGCCTCTGGACTCCCCTGGTATGTCACCAATATTGCCATCGAACGTGATCTCCGCCTGGTACTAGTGGGAGACCAAATAAACATGCACAGCAGCCGATATGCTGACAAGCTGGAGGCGCACCCAAACTCGCTAGCAAATAGACTAGCTGATCCTCTACCTCTCCGTCGACTCCAAAGAATCCACCCCACTGATCTCCCAAATCGTACAATATAAGACTTGTAAATACCTTGTAAATAAATGTAAATTTTTGTAAATTATTAAATATTTAAGGTCCCTCTGTACCATACTTCCCCTCCAAATGTTAAACGTCCGGTTATGTTCAGAAGGAACTGAACGATTCCGGCGAAAATAAATAAAAAAAAAAAAAAAAAAAGAAAGAGACAGATATAGAAGGCGTTGCATACATTTTGGCGCCAAGTTTAATTGAAAGGACAACATGCGGCGCCAGAAAAACTGTGCTGTGCGAGGTGTAAATTGCCATAGTAGCGTGAGCTAGTTCAAAGAGAGTCAGAGCGTGAGTGTGAAAGCAGAGTGCCAGAAAAAGATACAGTGAGAGAGAGAAAGAGAGAAGCGGCAGTTGGAGCGAAACCAATGAATAGACACGCATAAATTTCAGTAAAACAACTGATGGCCCCAAAAGTATGCTGCATGCTGTGCATACTAATAACCATAACACTTTTCGCCTAGACTTATGAGGCATATACATATATACCCTGTAATTGTATATTGGGTTGGTACTTTTTTAAATGTTCTGTTATTTATATAATTAAATTAATTATTGTTACTAACTTTATATAAATATTTAATAATTATTGATATGATATAAGTGTAATAAAAATTTATTTAAAAAAATTTATTTAAAAAATTTAAAAAAAAATTTAAAAAATTAATATTCTTTAATAATAATTATTAATATAATGTTTTTTTTTTTTTTTGAGAATGAAGGTATTAAATGTTTATACAAAATATATAAGTAACGCATTTAAAAATGTTTCAATTATTATCAAATATATAAAGAAATAGAAAAATTTTAAAATTATTCCAACAATAGAAATAATAATATTTAATTTAATTTATTAAAAAATTTAATTTTAGGGTATTTCATAGGTTGAACTCTTTTCTATGTTCAACAATGTCTTTTCATCGTTTCGCCTTTTTACTCCAACTCCTATAAAATTGATGTGCTATTTTTGGTGTTCCATTTTATTGTTGCTTTTGTTATTGTTGGCAGAAAATGTTCGCATATTAAGATGTTGATTTGTTGATTTACATTGCGCTGGCAGACCAGCAGCAGTAATTTCCACAAAACTCACAGAATTAATGCCACAAATGAGGGCCAAAAACTAACTGTGATTTAGTTGAATAGAGCAGAAAATCGTTGCAGCTTTTGGGTATTTCATTTTATGTTAGATGTTATATTTAATTATTACAATTACAAATTGTTTAACAAATTGCAACAATATTTAATCTTCATTTATTATTCAACATATTTAATAAGAAATATGTGAAAATATATAATGTGAAGCTAACTAATAGAATTCTTTACGTGTTGCAACGTGTTGTTAAGCAACATAGTGATTTCTTGGAATACCTTTTCCACCAAGTGTTAAGTTTCAAATAGCAAGTAGCAAGTATCTAATGACTTCTTGTTCACTTTAACCTAAAGTATGCATTTTGCTAAATAAAGCCTTTGTCATAAGCTGTCAACGGTTTCTTGTTGAACAATATGTTGCTCTATATATGTATCGAGTTGGTCAAATTTCATAGGAAAGTTGTTTTAAATATGAAAATTTACAAAAAAAAAAAAAATCTATTTATTAGAGTTAAAAATAAAAATAAGTTTTAAATTATTAGAAAACAATTTTTTTTTAAACAAAAAAATCTTAAATATTTTATAAAACTTTTAAAATAAATAAATGTATATAAAATGGAAATAATCAAAATATTTTAAATATATTAAAATTTTTAAAAATAATTATAATATTAAAATTTAAAATAAATCAAGTTAAAAGAATTACAGAAACATAAAAATTCAGTTTTATAATGTTCACAACAATTAAATATTTGCCTAAAGTCAGCAATGGCAGAGTATGCTAGTAGCCAGCAATGTATTTTCAAAGCTTAGCTTTTGCGTGCTTTTAGAGCTAAATTGTGAAAGAAAAGTAAAAAGAATTCCTAGGCGTAATTATGCTATGTTGTTTATGAACAGCGCGAGCTGAAGCTGATGTTGAAGTTGAAGTCAAGTTGAGTTATTTGAGTTGTTGAGAGGCATCTTTACTGGTAGCACTTGACGAAGGAAGCGCATTTGTTGTTATTCTTCTTGTTGTCGTAGTCTTTGCTTTGCTTTGTATAAATATATAAAGACTTGCATACTTTTAGGTGCACCTTTGTTAAGGTAGAAAAAAATACTTTGGTTTAAAGCGCTTAAAAGGTAATACAAACAGTTCATAGCATCCATTTGAACATCTCTCGAGTTAATTTTGCAAATGAAAGAAAACAAGCGCAATGTAATACTCACACTCTGGAGGTGCATCTTTCATTGTCTGTGGCTCGTTTTTCGTTTTTTTCTCTTGCTGTTTTCAGACACATGTAGAACATTGTACGCAGTTATTACTCTTATGTTTTTTGTTCATTTCTGACCATGGAAAATCAATTAAGATACGATGGGTATAATGGAAATGGAAATTCCATATATCGTAGCGTTTTTCTGCATTTTCATATTTTCTTTTATTGTAATTTGCACTTCTCTTTCATTTTGCATATACGCGTTTGTTTGCACATTTAAATTCTGTAAGGAAAGAAATATATTTATTTTAATGAAATATTCGCATTGCTGTATAAAAATGTGTATAAACATATTTATATATAAATTTGTATGTTATTCGTTGATATATATGCACAGATTCTACCCACTTATTATTCGCTTGTACCTCATGGCGAAATAATTAAATTTTTGCCGGTCATTTGTAAGATCCGAAGAAATTCTTAATGCACTTTCCGTATGGAAGAACTCGTTAACGCATTTCATTCCCATTGAAAATGAAAGCCAATAATGAAGTATGAAGTCAAAGTTTTTTTTAACTCAATACGAAATCAGAATAATGATATGCATGCCTTATAATCTGAAATGAGAAAGAAAGTGTGAAGGAGAAAGTTCAAGAAATTTCTTTGCATTACAATTGAGAAATAAATATAAAAAATATAGCAATGCAATTGAAGTCTTAAGCCTTTTGAACGGCAGATTGTGAAAAATAATGTAATAAAGAAATTAAATTAAAACACAATAAAAATGAAATGTTTATCACTAAGATAAATTTTATATACAATCTTCTTTTCCTTCTCGGGTACAACGACGTTCAAAATACTCTAGAATATATTTTTAAGTATTTTTTAAGTTGACGTTTTGTTTATTTTTTACCATTTGTACGTCACTTTTTTTGCACTCTTGCTGGCACTTTACGTAAATGCTGCCCGTTTTTTTTTTTACACTTTTTACAGTAATTTTTCTTCTTGATGCATTTTTTTTTTACTTGTGCAGCTTTTTACTGACAGTAAAGGAAGAAAGAAAGAAAAATGCTGAAAAGAAAAACGAAGCTGCCGCTTTTCTGCGGGCGTTAACCGGGCTTGTTTGTTGTTGACTTTGTGCTCCAGTTGCACAGCCGCGTTTGTGGCTTGGATGAAAAAAAAAAAAAAAAAAAAACAGCAACAACATAGGAAAAAAGTCCGCGTTACAAAACTGCATATTTGGCTTTTGTGGAAACTATCATTAAACAAGTAAAGCAACCACATACACACACGCACACACACACGGAGAGAAAGAAGAGTAAAAGGCAACGACTGCTAAGAGCCCCCATTGCTTACCTCCTGTGTAGCCTTCAATGCAAAACATACACATACACACCCGCGTTGCACTAAAAGCCATGCTAAGAAAAACACAACAAACACGTCAACAAAAGGCCTGCAACATCCTTTGCCTCAGCCTAACGCCCTGCCTACCCACATCCCCCCCCCCCCCTCGGTGTCCCTTTTTTTTTCCTTTTTCCTATTCAGTTTACTGCCTGCTTTTGCGTAGCTTTTGACTCTTGTAGCCATTTTTTTTTTTTTTTTTTTTTTAAGCTGTTAACTGCCGCTGCAGGCGTCTTCAAAGGCATAAGCTTAATGTGTTTTGGCATCGGTTTTCAAAGTGCACGTTCCCGTTCTCATTCTCCTTCTCGTTTTCGCCTGTATCACTCCTGGATTGTACCACTCATTGCAGGCTTTTGTTCGCTGCATTTGACAAGCCTGCGTTTTGCATGGACAAGAGCTACAAACAATACAAGAATCTACTTTTACTTCTCGCTCTTGTTATTGTCTATATTTCTTTTGCTCTGTCTCTCTCTTCTTCTCTGTTTCTCTGTGCAATACACTCTAAGCTCATAGCAACCGCAAGACCTAAGTGTCAGACTGTTTACCAAATCAGCCTGCAGTTGCTAGCCTCAGCTTAACTTCAGCAGTCCCGTTCCCCCCATCAACACACACTCTCTCTATCTCTCTCTCTCTCTCTCTCTCTCTCTCTCTGTCTTGTTGTTTCAAATGTTTCTTAGCCCAGGTTCTTGTCGTCTTCTTTTGGTTTTACTACAGTTTGTTACTGTTGCACTCTTCGATATTTGTTCTATTTATTTTGTGTATGTCTTGACTTTTGTTTTGTTCTCATTCTACTTTTCGTTTCGTTTCGTTTGTTTTTGCTGACTTTGCGGCCAAAGCTGCAATTGGGATTTGTGTTTGTGCACTTTGGTCAGATTTGATTGATGGTGTCGAATTGATGAGCCATGGCTGAGTCCATAGAAATCTATGCAAAACTTTCAAGTTTTAAATTGGGAAGTAAAAAAAAAAAAAAAAAAAAAAAATAAACTGAATTTCTAAAGAACTTTAAGTAGCATCAATTGCTTTATGAAACTAGTATCAAAAAATAACTACATATAGTCATATATATAATATTGTGACTTTAACTGATTGAATATATTATTTCCCTATTCTCATATCAATTGATACACAGAAAATCGAGAATCTTAATGAAATTTTGCATTGATTACCTTTATAGAAATTAAAGAAATGCAACATTGTTGTTTTTTTTTTTAATCTTTTGTGAACTAGTTTCTGCTCACAATTGACCCAATTTCCTTTATGTTATAAATATTCTTGGTTTTTTCGTTTTGCTCCACTTAAGACATGGCTGCAGCAAGTCATCGACCATAGCAAATTCACGGCGCGTCCTTTGCATGAGATAACAAAAAAACAAAAAAAAAAGTAATTGGAAAAAATATGTCGTGTAGGTAGTTGAGGGGGTTGGGGAAAGATATGGGGAAAAACAACGTCTCAATTTGTCTCAAGTTGTCAAGTTAACGTTGCAGCACTTTAACACTTGGAGTGTTGCAGACGGAACGACGTCATCGCCAGTTGCTGTGTACCAGCCAATCCTATCTCCCTCAGCTCTCGCTTTGCGTTTCAGTCCTGTTGTTGTGGTGCAAAATGTTACTTGTTGTTGTATATTTTTTTTTTTTTTGTTGTTGTTGTTGCCTTTGTCGTTGACTTTGACACCGTTTTGCACTTTTAGTTGGCATGTGAGTTTGGGGGGTACGTTGGCATCCAACATTCGCATCACCAACACCATCGTCGCCCGCATTGACAGGCACTTATTTTCTTATTATTAAGTATACGCTTAGTGCGCCCTGTACACTACGTTTTGTAAGTGCAGACGTAATGCGCACGCCAAGTAATGATTACTTTGTGTCTGACGCTGACAAATGCTGTCAGTCAAAGTCAAAGTTTACTCTACAGTTATCTTGCACACACACTTACTCTCTCTCTCTCTCTTTTTGTCTCTTTCTATCTAACTCTGTCTAACGCTCGCCTTGTTAGGAAGGAAGCAAAAGTCATTGAAAGAAAATAGATAGACAACTTCGCTTCTTTGGGTTGACGCTAAGACTTCAATGCGGAAGTCGCGCACAAAAGACGCATACGTGCAAGCTGCATGTCAAAAACGCTATATATTTATATTTATATATATATTTATATATATATATTTATATGTCTCTCTTTCTCCCTGTCTGTCTGTGCAACCATGTGCATTACAGCCGATAAGAGAGCCACTGCAATTGGGCTTTTCTTTTGGTATTTCTTCGCACCCGAAAAACTTTTCGTGCGAAGTTTTTAATGACTTTTTTTTTTTTTTCTTTTAAAGAGTGCGGAAGTTGTTGGTCTGCGATGGTTTGACAAAGGGACAGTGTCCCGAAATGATGAAACTTTCTTTATTGCCAAGAGCATCAAATTTGTCGCAAAAGTTTACGAATTGCCTAATTGGAATGAAGTTCTTCAATCAGAAAGTGATTTATATATAAATGCAAACATACAAACATCGAAATATTACTCAAATTATACAATTGATCTAGGATATTTATAGTTTTTACTACATTTTTCTTAACATTATTTTTTTGTTTATTAATAATGACGAGTCCTGTAGTAATTTCGCATGGTGGCTGTGTTATTGCCATGTGTGGCATGCAATGTGTGGCAATTGCAACAGATCATCGTTTTGGCACTAAGACACAAACTATATCAACTAATTTCAAGAAAGTTTTTAAAATTGGATCACATTTATTATTGGGATTTACTGGCTTACAATCTGATATATTAACTGTACGCGATCGTGTTTTATTTCGTAAGAATATTTTTGAAGCTAAAATGAATCATAGTATTCTGCCAAAATCATTTACCGATCTACTATCTGGTTTTCTCTATGAACATCGAGTTGGTCCATTTTATATTGAATCTGTTGTTGCCGGTCTCGATGTATCGACAAATCAACCATATATATGCAATATGGATTCCTATGGTTTTCCCAATGAGACAACAGATTTTGTTGTTGCTGGCGATTCGACAGCTCAATTATATGGCATATGTGAATCATTATGGCAACCAAATTTGAACTCCAATGAACTCTTTGAAGTCATATCACAATCTATGGTTGCCACAATTGATCGCGATGCAATGAGTGGTTGGGGTGCCACTGTGTATGTACTGGAACAGGATAAATTAACTGAACGTTCACTAAAGACACGTATGGATTAGGTTGCCAGTGTAGCTTTGTTGTAATTAATATATATATATTATATTAATACAGAAAATTATATTAACTGCATGAAATATCAAATTTAATTTTAATTTATATATTAAAAATAAAATAAAACAATAAAATAAAATAAAAAATAGAAAAAAAAAAATAAAAAAAAATTTTAAATATTTTTTAAAAATTAATAAAAAATATAAAACTAAAAATATATAAAAACAGAAAACAATAAAATATAATATTTAAAAAATATTAAAATATAAAATATTAAAATTATACCTGAAAATTATACTTATTGTTGAAATATAATTTATATATTATTTTTATTTATTTATATTTTTATATTATTTGTTCGGACGTATCGTATGTTGTATTAACCATTTATTAATTTAGTTTTATTACATATATTATTATCTATTGATTATGTACTTTTATTTAGTAATATAATAAATTATCTTCGATTTTATTTCCTTTATTTGTTGAATAGAGATCAGAAAATATAGTTACTTGTATTCATATTTATTTTAATCAATGTAACTAAAGTAGTATTATATCTTTACATAACAACGCAGAGGGTAATGTCTGCTCGTAATGTCATATGAAAATTCAATTTCCTATCCACTTGACTATTGATTACATTGTCAGAGCGTCAAACTGCCAGAACTTCCGTGTCCTTGTACTCTTGTCTCTCCCTCTGTCCCAAAAGCTCATGACATTTTGCTACTGTCACTGTCCTTTATTTCCACCCCCCCCCCCTCCCCTCCTCATTTGCTCAGCTCTTCTGAATTGAAGCTGTTACTGCTGCTTCGCATTTCCGTTGTCCCATTGGCTTTAATTACGCGATGACTGCAAATCTTGAAATCCTCAATCAATAGCCTGGAAATATGACTGTGCTTCTCTTTGCGACTACGTTGATGTTGCCTATTTGTGTTTGTTGAATTGTGTGCTGGTAGGCGACTAAAGAGTGGGTGGTGGGTGAGTGGAGAGCCAGATAGTACTTGGTTTGAATGCTGTCGTTAGCCCCTGGTTATCATCAGTCATGGGCATATTTTGACAATAGCATTAGTCAAAAGCCAGTTTCAGTTAGGCGCACCAACACTATTTGACAATCTTCCTCTGAGCTCTCTTGCTCTCTTTATCTGTTGCTATTCCTCTTATTGTGAGACTCATTTGCAATGTTAACTTGTTTGCCGTGGTGACAATCAATGTGATTTGGCCCCGGCAGCTAAATGCTTTGCCAAATGCCAAAAATCTGTCGCAACATTGGCATCAACATTCACAGAGTTCAAATACTTTTGGCATGGCACAATCGCACACACTCATAAACACTTACACAAGCATACATACACATACACATACACATACACATTACATTTCAACATTCTAATCAAAAGTTTTTTGTGGCGTTTTCTTTCTCCTTTTTTTTTGCTGTTGTTGCTGCTGCTTGTAATGAGCAGAGTTTTGGCGGAAACGTTTTTGTGGAAACGTTATATGACGTCTGTTTTCCTAGTTCCTTATACACAAATAAAGATATTTTTTCCCCTTCTCTTTGCTTGTGACATTTAATCACAAATTGGATGTGTCACTTGCAGTCAATTAATTTACTTGATATCCTGTAAATGTTAAGTGTATTCGCAGTGACATAAGTAATTAAACAGTACAGTTTTATTTTGAGAAAGTTAAGAAGAGAGATTATTAGAGAAACAGACTTGAAAACCAAAAGAAATTTCATTTGATTTATAATAATAAAGACATTTATATTTTTCTTTTAAAAAATAAATTTCAATAGATTTTAAATATATTTTTTTAAAATTGATGTTAATATATAAATATCATATTATTATTATTATTTTAATATATTTTATATTGTATTTCTATCATTATCAATATAAAATTTAAATCAACTTCGACAGCCTTGAATGTTCTAGTCAACAACTGTCTCTAGTTTATGTTAACTAAACATTTTTATTTTTATTATTATTAATAGCTTGCCTAAATATTCTTCATTATTTTTACTCCTGCTTGTAAAACTTGCTTTATCGTTCCACTTCATTGATTCTGTCAACAGAATTTTAACATAAAATAAAAAGATTTTTTTTTGTTTTCATTTTTCACATGTCTTGACGAATGCGATTATATCAAATGTTAATGTAAATTTCAATCATGTCTTTTATTCTTGCAGCTCAAATGCGACATTGATGCGATAACAGAAGCAACTCAACGTCAGCAACTTTGAAAAGTCAACAACAGCAAACGGAAAACAACAGATAACAACAACAAAAATAATAGCTACAAAATAATAATAATAATAACAGCAACAACAGCAAGATTTGTACTGTTGAGCCTTCAGTACAAGGGAAATAAATCGAACGCACAATGAAAAACGACGTCGTGCGATGGAGCAGGCAGTCAAACAGCAACAGCAGCATCAGCGGCAGCACCATCACCAGCAGCAGCAAAAAGAACACATATGAATGGAGAAACAGACACAGCAAGAAAAACAACATTAAAACGCATTTGCGGGAATGTGTTTCAAGCAAAAGAACTTGTCAACCAATTGAAACGATTGCAACAATTTATTCCCGACAACAACAAACAATCATTGAATGTGATATAACAACAACAGCAACAATAGATGCAGTAAAAACAAAAACAAATAACAATTTCAGTAGTTTTTTAACACAACACATAACGAAATGCAATCGAAACAGAAGCAACAGCAACAACAACAGCAACTGCAGCAGCAGCAGCAGCAGCAGACATACAGCAACGAAAACGTTGACTGTTACGTTGCCGTTCATTTTGCAATTTAGTATCGTAGTTTTTTTATGTACTTTTAATATCGGTTTCGCGTCTGCAAATGTTGCGCCCAAAGTAACAACTGGCCACGCCCAGTCACCATTGCTACCGCCCTATGTTCTCGACTATGAGACAACGAATACTGCTAACGCCGCTGATGGCAGCAGTGGTAGCGCCAGCGGCAGCGTACAAAATAATGCTGCGGGCCATTACACGCACACTTGGGCTGTGCATATACCGGATGGTGATAACAACGGTATTGCAGATACCGTTGCCAAGGAATACGGTTTCGTCAATTTGGGCAAGGTGAGTACTGCTCTAGTATAACAAACAAAAAAAAAAAAAAACAAAAAACTAAAAAAACTTTAATAACTAAGTAAATAAAATATTTAATAAAATAAAAAAAATATATATATATTAAAAAATAGAATAAATTAAATAAAATAACAAATAATAAATACATTTAAAAATAAAAGAAAAAAAAATATAATAAAAGATACACAAAATAAAATAAAATAACAACAAAATAAATAGATAAAATAATAACAAATAATAAATACATTTAAAAATAAAAGAAAAAAAAAATATAATAAAAGATACAAAAACTAAAATAAAATAAAATAAAAATAAGTAAAATAATATCAAATTAAATAATACCTAAATTAAATAATTAAATTAAAATATATTATAAACAAGTAAAAATTCAATATAATTATTTTTATTTAGAAATTTTGAAGAATGAGAAAAACTATCATGAGAACGTTCTATGAAGTAATTTGAGCATTTAAAGTGTAAACAATATTTAATACTCTATTCCGACATATAAGAATATTGAAATAAAATTATTACTAATTTTGGAATATTTTAATGTAAAATGTAATGTAAATGTAAAATACTTATGTACATATGTGCAGCTAATTAAAGTTCAGAATAAAAGTTTATCCATTTCAATTAATGTTAAAAAAGGAAAAGTAGTTCAAATGCTTTCTTTTATAGTTGGTTGCAATATAAATTATTCGTATTATGTTCAACAGTATTCAAGCGTTAGCCAAAAGTCATTTCACTTGTGTTACCTCAAAAAAAAAAAAAAACTACTGTACATTGAAGTTTCTGTATAGTCCTTTAAATCCTTTTGCACTTGCATCACTTGATCAGCAAAACTTTTCCTGCAAACACAAAAATTTGCTCTGCATGTTAAACTGTTTAAACGGGATTGCAAACGAAATAAAGATACAAAGAGAGAGAGTGAGAGGAGAGGAGAGGAGAGAATAGGAGACTGTTGAAACTAGAGAATGAAAATGAAAAGGTCTACAGGCAAAATTCAAAGTCAGAACCTTTCGTTTTTACCAGTTTAGCATAACATTAGAACACATTTGAGACTATTTAAACTTTCTATTACACTTACATACATACACACACACACGAACATACACACACATGTATGAAAGAATATTCAACGTACATTTTATGTATCTTTGAAGCTATGAAATTTAAGTTGTCTCATTGACAAAAGTTGAGTTTTTTATACCCTTGCACAGGGTATATTAATTTTGTACAGGAGTTTGTAACGCCCCTTAAGAGGCGTGGCAGACCTAACTAAATATTTATATTATTGATCAATGTCGACAGAAGAATCCAAATATACATGTCTGTCTGTCTTAACTTTATAAACATATTCCCTATGCCCAGAAAATGTATATAAGTCGAACCGGCCGGATCGGACCACTATATTATATAGCTGCCATAGGAACGATCGGCTGAAAATGATGATTTTTCTTTGTTTGTTAAGCCATCTGGCTGAAACTTGTAGGATTTGGGTTTAGTGACGACTTACACTTCTCATATAAATTTGGTCCAAATAAAGCGACTATATCATATAGGAAAAATCGGCCGAATATGAGTTTTATGTATAAGAAATTTTCTTCTAAGCCTGCCAGGGTATGAAATATTCGGCTATGCCGAAGATAATTTTGTTTTTTTTTTTTTTTTTGGTACTAGTCTATTAGGGTCATGTTATGGACCAAGTGTTGCAATAGTTCAACATGCTTTTGGCCAAGTTTAAACAGATTTTGTCTTGATTCTAAAATCCAAAAAGGCCTCTTTGAACTTGAACGATTGAAAAGCAAAGCAGAGCAGACGCGTTTTCACTAAGTGGACTGTCAAGTTAAACACACAAATCGCCATGAATTGCTGAGCTGTGCATACATACATACATATAGATATAGTAGATATAGAAACTTAAATGCGTTGTCTTAAGTTACTTTTTGTGGCTGCCAGAAGGGATTTGAACGTAAGTTCTGCTTAGTTTATCGTTTGAGTTTTCAAATGCGATTGCGTCGCTCAGGTGGCCAAAAACTGTCTTTTGTTTCCGCAACTTTATACTTTATACTTAAGTTGCCTTTTCTTAAATTGAAATTAGTATCATTCACAATGGACAACGATATGCATTGCTATCACTCTCCCTCTCTCTCTCTCTCTTTCTTTCTTTTCCTCTTTATTGTATTAATTGCCAGACGAAACTAAAGCCCAAACTCAATTTATTGTGAGACCTTTGCGAAACTTTCATCATCATCAGCATCATCATCATCATCCTCCACAAGCGAAAGCCATTTAACATCTTTCAGCGCTACCGAAATTACTATTAAAGTTACGTTTTGTTTTCTGTGTCTCTTTCTCCTACTCTTTCTTTATCTCTGTCTCAATCCCTGTCTGTTTTATTGTCTGTCTCTGTCGCTTAAGTTAATTGAAAATTAATTTTAAATGGCATTGTTCAAGCGTATCCCTGTGGCCCACTGTGGCGCAGAGTGTTAAAATAAATGGCACATTTACATAATTAGACAACGTCAAATGACTGTGAAATTGTAACGAGCGGAAACTAGAAATGACTGCGACATTTTACCTACCTTCATAATATATTTCTACGCATATACATCATACATATATACCATATATAAAATATACATACATATATATTTATATATTTACCCAAGAACTTGACCTTAATTTCAGCTAAGCAAATTTCTTCAAGTATTTCTAATTAACATTAATTTTTAATGTTAAGACTTTTGATTCCGTGCTGTTAACTGGCAGTTGTTTCTCAATGAAATATTAATGTTAATTAATAACAGTGTTAAAGCAAAACTACATCATAGCTGACATTAATATTACTATTATTATTATTATTATTATTATTATTATTATAGATGAGCTTATGACAGCTGACAGCTGACGAAGTAACGTTCTGTAATTAACATAGCATTTACATAATTGATGTTAATACATTGCAATATGTTTTCTGTTACAATTACAGTGTCTGGTGAAATGTTCATATTATTAATTGATTACTGCTTATTTACTTAATGTTAAAATAACCAACAGAATGTTAGGCTAAACTCATTCTGCATAATTAAGAGAGCTAAAGGCTTGCAGAAATTTTCTTGATAAAGATCACGTTTGAATAGATAACAGAACAAAATGTGCGCCTAATGTCTTTTCTCTTGTAGTTAACAGTTAGCTAATATCTTGAATTTATGTATTATAATTTTCTATTATTTTTGAATTAATTTCTATTATTTTACTTTATCAATAAGTTTCAACTGCTTAATCAGAACAATTCGAAATAACAAGCTAACTATGAGAAAAAAAAACTATTGCTAATAATTCTCGTATATCTACAGTGAATACTTTTGTTAAATATTTTTTTTTTTTTTTTGTTTTGGAGCTACATCCTTTTGACAAACTGCACTAAAACTAAAACCCAACTAACTGTGCAAACAAGTGACAAGTGAAATACTAGTAGATAACAAAAATACAAACAAAAACTTACAACAAAATCAAACAACTAACAGCAACAACAACAACAACAAATTAATAAACATTCTGTCAGCGAGTTTTTTTTTTGTTAGTCGCGAATTGCGAATCCCCATCGCGTTTATTTGTTTTTATTTTTGTTTTGCTTTAGTTTCACTTGGGGCGTAACATAAGATGCAACTTGTGTTGTTGAAACTCTGCTCATTTTAGCCTCTTTCTCTCTGTCTCTCTCTCTCTCTCTCTCTCTCTCTCTCTCTCGTTTTCTTTCTCTCTTCCGTTCTTTATTCCATATATACATATATACACAACTGTTATGATTGTAAACATCAAACAAACAAATGTCAAATGTTTTTTTCTCAAAAGTTTTTAATGAAAACTCTTGAGTCTATACCTTAGAGTATTCAGTTTATATACAGTATAGTTTAGGTAGTATATTAGCTGTTAGTCTTTATTGCAATTATGATGATATTGCATAATATGTAGATATGATATAGTAAACTTTACTTCCAATTTGTTTTTAGTTTTGTGTAGATGTAAAAAGAAATATCATAAGCTAATGCATATAACTTGCTAATTAATGTAGCATCCTTGAGTATCCCTTGCCTTGCTGGCGTTAACTTTGTTTTTTAAAGAAATATCTGCGTAATATCTGCTTTTTGACACTATCAAAAAGTGTAAAATTAACTTCATCAGTCATAAAAATTTACTTCTTCCGATTCATGTTTACAATTGTGCTGAACTGATAATCGACTTACAAATATTCAAGTTAATCAATGTTTACACACCCTGTACAATTTTATAGAATTTTAAACAGTAAATTTATAGAAGTTTTTTAATAGTTATTGTACTTTGTTGCGACATTAATTTAATTTTTAATAGTTTAACTTTCTCATTATTTGCTTTTCCAATTAAACTCAAACTTGTTGGAAGGTAATATGAGCGGTGAAGGCAAACGAGTTGGGGATAAGTGGCAGGACTCGACGGCCTTAACTAACTTCTGACAAATGCATTTTTTCGGCGCACAAGTTTATGCGAAGATAAGAAGAGAAAGGCAATTTATGCGCTGCATTAATTTGCCTTGAGGATTGACAGAAGCAGCGACAGACAAGGAGAGGGAGAGAGATAGAGAGAGAGCAAGAGGGATAGAAAATACACCTTTAGAGCTCGTGAGTATCTAGTAGCGAGTCCTGTCTGTGCCTGTCAGTTGCAGTTGCGGCTCATCGCATAGCTCTGTCTCGAGCTCCTTCCGGCTTGGCCAGCTGCTGTTTGTCATTGCTTATCAGCGTTTTCAAAAGCAACACAGCAGCAGCAGCCAGCAGCCAAGTTCCTTCCTTGTCCATTGTTCCAGTTTGCTTGTGTGTGTGTGTGTTTGCCTAAGTGTGTGCGTGTGGGTGAATAAGGATGAGCTTTTGAGCGACTAACTGTATTTACATAACATAGCACAGCCGCTATGCGATTGCTTTCACCGTCTCTATTGTTCGTGTTCTGTGATAAATGTTATCAGTCCTTCAGTCTGCCCGTCTCTCTTTCTCTTAACAGGAGTTGCGTCAAGATCTGCTTGCTTTTAGCGCTTCCTCATCAATTTAATTGAAAAGCCTCTTGGCTTTCTCTTCTCTCTCTCTCTCTCTCTTTCCCTTTTTCCTACTTTGTTATTTGACCTTTATTTTTTTCTTCATTTTTTTTATTGTAATTAATTTTCTTTTTTCTTCTTATGCTTCTTTTTTTGTGCAATATATTTTTGTATTCCTTTGTCGCGTTCTTAAACCTATCGGTGAAGCTTAACTTTCTCGCTTCTTTAATTATCGATTGTCCTTGATGCGTCTTTTTTGTTGTTGTTGTTGTTGTGCTTTTGCTGCATTTTGCAGTCACCGCCGCCTGTACTTGTACTTATATTGAGTTTTCTCTTCCTTATTGCATTCACATAATTAAAATCACGGTCAATGATGTGTAAAGCTTCTTCCACCCGGCAATCTCCGACATACTCCTCAATAGTCTTTAGCTGTTAAATTACATTTTTCACCTGGCCAAAAGGCTTTTCTTTTTATATTGGCCTTTTTTCGGCCCAGCACAGTTGATAAAGGTCAACAGCTCATTAACAAGGATTGCATGTCAAAGGATCAAAGAACTGGAACATCTTAAGCAGTACTTGCGCAAGTAGCACTTATTTATTTTTTGAGCTAGGTAACAGAAAAAAAAGGACTTAATTTTCTTTATAGAGCTAACAACTGTCAAATGTTCTAAAGAGTTTGATAGGCATTGTTTATATGTTGAATAAATGTCAGAAAAAATTATAATATAAAAAATATGTTTTAGGTTTTTATAAATAATAGAAGAAAATCACAAAAGCTCAGTAACATTGAAAACTTCTTAGAAGAATTAATAAAAGACTTTTTCAATATAAACAGAAAGTTAAAAAAAAAAAATATATGTATATTTTTTATGTATATGTACGAGGTGTGTTCAAAAAGTAAGGTGACTTTTCAAATTTCGCGGGCAACATATTTTCGATTATCGATTTTTTTGTTTTGTTATATTGGTACACTCTTCCCTAACATCTGTACCAAGTTTCAATTGAATCCCCTTTTTTGTTTGGTTGTTAGAGGCGTAAAGGTTACAAGTTGTTTTGCGTGCTCGGCGATTTTTTGATTTTTTCGGTTTTGGCTCACCTGGGCTCTTCCATTGGGACGATTGGACTTTGGTTTCGATATCATAACCATATACCCATGATTCGTCACCAGTTATGACCCTTTTGCGTAAATCTGGGTCGTCGTTGACGTCATTCAACAGCTCTTGAGCGATGCTCATGCGACGGTTCTTTTGGTCAAAATTCAGCAATTTAGGAACAAACTTCGCTGACACACGACTCATACCCAAAACGTTTGAAAAAATTTCATGGCACGAGCCAAGCGATATACCGACATCTTCAGCAACTTCTCTGATATATTAAGATGAAAGCATGGTTGTCTTCCGGGAGCCGACCCTCGCAGTCTTGGAAGAAAACTTTTATACAATTTTATACAAAATACCTAATTTTCGGCCGATAGTTCCTAGTACAGCTCTATGATATAGTTGTCCGATTCGGCCGGTTCCGACTTATGGCCATAGGGAGCATGCATACCAAGTTTCATTGAGATAGCTTTAAAAATGAGCAGTTTCTCTATTTGAGGTTGAAAACGACATTTGGATTCTCTTGCGGAAGCTAATCAAGAATATATATACATCTTGTTGGGTCTGCCAAGCCTCTAAAGGTGCGTTACAAACTCCAATCCAACATTAATAAACGATCTGCAAGGGTATACATATAAAATAGAAATCAAAATATTTGAATAAAAATCTTTAAGAGTTTTGTAAATTTCAAGTTTTACAACTCTAGTAATAAAATATAAAAATTTTATATGCAAAACTTCGACAACTTTAACGAATTACGCCCTACGCCCTTTTGTCATAAAAAGTGTGACTTTACAGATCGAATAGCACTGGGTTTACCTTGTGCCGACAGTCGACAAATTGCCACAGTTTATATACTGTTCTTATACTTTTATATTTTGCCCTTTACAAAAGTTGCATGAGTAGATATGGATATGGATATGGATAGGGATATATGTATGGAGGTTACATTTGTAGCTGTAGTGTGGCCTCTAGAGCGTTTTCATGTATGTGTCTGTGTGTCTATGGGTGTGTGTTGCGTGTTGCGTGTGTCGCTTCTCGTGTGGTTCTTGAGCGGATATCGTTGATAAATTTCAAGTCAAAAACTCGGAAAATATTTATGACTTAACTTTTGTTTAGTAACAAAGCAACATGAGTCAACTGACAAATATACACACTCGCACATACACACACACCCACACACATACACACACACGCACACACATGCTGAGACATGGCTTTTGTACTCTGAAATGGCATTGAGAATTGTCACAAAACTTGGTTGCTTCGCTTATGCAAATAGCAAAAAAGGATTTTTACCATCTTGGCTGTTTCTCAATGCAAAAAAAAAAAGATAAGAACAGTAGAACATGCAGAAGATTTTTGTTACATATATGAAGCTGGCCATGTAAAACTTTAATCACATGACATGGAGAAGAGAAATATCACAAGTTTCGATATTTTTGTCAGTGATCCATGACTTGGGGCAGAACTTTTCATTGCAATTTGGCTAGTAAAAGTTTTTTCTACATCTATGGGCCTTGTACCTAATTGAATATGTAAACCCGGAATGCGATTGAGTGTGAAATGAGTAACTCATACACACACACACACACATACACACACACACATCCTCAAACAATAGTACAACTAACTCTTTGGCAAGTATATGTATATTTTTTGGCTCTGGGAAAAAAAAAAGTTTCTTTTCATCCAAATGAAATTCAATTCAAGAGCTAAAAGAACTTTTTTTTTTTTTTTTGGTACTTTTTCAACTAAAATTAAGTTTAGTACTTTTGTGCCACAAATAAATGAAGTGAATCAATAAATGAATGTAGTGTGAATGTTACGGCCCTCAAGGCAAATGGAATATATTACGAATGCTATGTTGTGAAATCTACGTATATATATGTGTGTGTGTGTATGTGTGTATCTGCAAACTTTTTGCATGGCCAATTACCAAATAGAAAGTTGCATCTAAAATGCTTGATAAATATATGTATATTATAATTTTATATATCATGCGACTTGAAAATTGCAATTTTTAAAGTGTACAGCCACTGGGTAAAAAGAAAATAAAAAAAAAAATAAAAACTACACTCAATTAACTTTCTTCACTCTTGGCTACCATTTAGTGTGGCCCAAACAATTTCCAGCTAACGAGAAATAGTTAAATGAATTTGCACAGCAACAGGATAATAGTCCTTGTTGTTTGATGGCCTTCTAACGATTACCTCCGGCAAACTGTCGAATGCGATGACTATCATTATCACTCAACGTCATCAGAGCTGTCAGACTGTGTGAGAATGTGAGAGCAGCACTAAATTTCATTAGCTGTAGCTCTTAAAAATTTACTTTAATATTTAAAATCTCTTTTTCTCTTTGCTAGTTACTTGACACTTAAACAACTTGTCTATTACATAATATAAATATAACTGACAAATTATGTATAAATACTTGTCATGCTAGATATTGTATATTTGGTAGTTCTCAATTTCATGCTCTTACTATTTTTTTTTTTTTATATGCGTTTTTCACTGTCTCATTAAATATATTTTTGCTGCTGACACTTAATCGCATTTCAGATTTTAGCTTAGCTAATATAAATTTTTGTTGTTGCAGTTTTTGTTGTTATTTCCTATTCTTCTTATATGTTATACTATCTTCATTTTCTGTCAAGAAATGGTAAAATAATAAAATGTTGTGCTGTTGCCACGCCCCAAAGCGTAAGCTAAATAAATGGGCGTCTTTACAGAAATGTATCCATTATTTTGTATTTCCGTTTATATTTTTCACATCGTCTTCATCTTCTTATTTCTGTTTTGTGTGGCATATATGTAGCACAAATTCCTGCATATATTTTCAGGATATTTTCCATTTTGCGTTTTTCCGTTGTTGAATAGTCATTAGGTGGCAAAACATCGTTGTGTCTCAAAGGCGCAAACTTTACGCTTTGCTTTTATATTGTTTACATTTCTTTATACTTTTTGTTTTGTGTCTTCTTTTTTTTCTGTTCGACGGGCCACGCCTATTGGCTCTTTGCGCTGCTGGAAGTCAACGCTATTGAAGTGAAAAATTGCTAATGGTCAACACAAGCGGCGGCCACACACAGTCACCGCCAATCGGCTACACACCACCGCCGCCTGCGACAGGCTGACTGGACTGTAAATTGCCGCTCTGTGATTTTAATTAAAAGGCAGCAAGTCTGTCGGTCCGAAGCTTCGCTGCTCCTTCGATACCTCACTCCATCACTGTGCACTGTCATAGTCTCAGTCTCCGAGCTAGTCCCAGTTCGAGTCATAGTTGTTACAGTGGTGGAAGCGCACAAAGCATCACACCATTTGCCAAAGTCAAAGTCAAAGTTGAGTTGATTTTGGCTTCATTTTAATTGCCCCAATGGAAGAAGATACTAAAAAAAAAAATATATATATATATATATGTATATCACAAAAAATGAAACAGCACAGTGGCTCTGAGAGAATCAGACGGTTATAGGGGCAAAAACAGAGCAAAAAGGTAAATTTATACAGTGCTCAATCAGGCGTGTCAGCTTTATTGCACACAAGCCAAAGTGAAAATTTTGGAATTTTTGGCAAATATTTTGACTGCATAAATATTGGCCATCTTTTTTCTTTTATTTTGGCCAATAGGCCAATAGACAGTTGTATGCGCTATGTGCTATCATTTATAGTGCAAAAAGAGAGCAATTTATTTAACCAATAATATTTACAATAATAAATATCTTGTATAATGCTCAATCAATCGTCACAATTTCAATTTATAATTTGCATTTTATTTAGTTAACAAATGTTGAAAACATATTTATATTCATTTCACAAACATACACTGAGTATTTCACTAGTCGAGTATAGTTGAATATTTTTCAGTATTTTATTATTGTATGTTGTTTTTTTTTTTTGCGCTTAGTCAAACAAATCGTTAGCAATTGCATATTGTTCGATTCGTGGCAAACGGCGCCATATAACGATGATTGCGCAATCAAATCATCGCTTTACGCTTGATTAACGGAATGTCATGTTTGTTGCCACTAACACACACACACACACAGACACATACATACAAAAACACTTTTCAGGGCAATTATGAAATTTTTGTCGATTTCATACCAAATTTTTGTTCGATGACTGGGAAATGTTCGGGCAGTTGAAAACAATTAAAGTTGATGAACCGAAAAAAATTTGCGCAAATAAAAGAGAAATTAATAAATGCAGTAAGCAAACAAAAAAAATATAGCAATTCATTGAATCGATTAACAATATAAATTATGAAAAATATAACAGTGCAAATGTCTTTATCCTGCTCAAAACTTTAATGTATTCTAATAATTGTAATCAAATGTTGAACCACAATTGAAACAGTTAAATGAATAAATATATTGCTATGCACTAACTGCATCATAATACAAAAAGTATAAAAATCTAAATATAATTAAAATCTTTTTGCCAAGTCGCATAAATTTTAACCTTATGCTTGGCGTATACTTAATATATCGCCAATAAAATCGCGTATACGACGAGAATGCGATGGACATTTATAGCATCTTTTACCACATTTGTACGTCTTTAATAAAACGTACGTAATTAAACTGCCATAAATTGCAAATTTTTCGGCTGCATCAACTGCATATGAAGCCAAAAATAGTTTACTGATGAAAAAACATGGGAAATGTTCTTTTTTTTTTTTTTTTTATTTCTCGGGTACCGCAAGGTGTGTGCAGGCCAGGCCACGCATAATGCATCAATAAATCATTGAGTACCTCTGGCCAATTCACACGCAGCAGATGCAAACCGAAACAGATACAAAAAGAAAGGGAGAGAGAGAGAGAAGCTGACTATATGCGATAGAAAGAGAGAATGAACCAGAATTGCTACTTGTTTTGAATATTTGTCTGAGTTATTAGAGGCACGTTCATATATCATAACATTTTGTGTAGAGATTGGCATTTTAATTGGCAGCCAATTTTGTATTTCTACTTAAAATTGAACTGCACATCGAATTGTGAATTGTGAATTAGCAGTAGAGTCAATTTAAGCTGCCAATTGTATTGAAGATTGAATAATTGATTTAAATTTGACAATGCTAACAATTGGAAAACATTACATTGACATCATTAATAATTATTAAAATATTAACTTCATAAAAAAAATTTCGATATTTATAAATTAGACGATAATAAAAAAAAAAAAATTTTGAAATTCGCATAAAAAAATGACTTTCATTATGTGATCTGTTCCAATATTTATATATACATATAATATATGTCAAATATCAACTATATTATTATTCTCAATGTATTACGTTGAAGCGTTGAGTTATTTTTGCAATTACGTTGAAATCAACATCAATTGCATTCTAATAAAACTGATTTATGTGCAAAACAATGCTGATGGGGAAAGAGCGAGAGGGAGAGAGAGAGAGAAAGAGACAGAGTCGCACTGCAATCGATATCTAAATTGGCAGCTGACTTACATTTTCAAGTGTCAATTTCAACAATAGACAATGATGTGAATTGACAAAACGAAAGAGAAATACCCTAAGGTAAATGTCAGATGTATATGAAATTAAAGTTACACTTATAGAAACATAAAAAAAAAATAATAATTTAAATAAAATAAAATACTAAAACAAAAAAAAAAAATTCAAATTTCATCGACTGAATTTTGTATGCTGACAAAATTCTGAAATATCGTTGCTTGGCTCACAGCATACATTTATCATAAACGAACAGTTTTAGATGATAAAAATCAATTTTCGAAATGTGCAAATGTGAAAATGTACGATTCAATTTTTAATCAACTTGATGAAAGCATTTACGGTGCATTTTATTGTGCTGCAGTGCTGTAGATAGCATTGAAAAGTGTCTATATAAATGTAGCCAAAATGATGCGTCCTTTGTTTTTGGCCAAGGCAATATTGACAATTGAACGAGCACAAATATTAACATACAAACGCACACACACACACACACTAAAAGCTTCACTTTATAAATTTGGCATGCATTCAAAAAAAGTTGACAACACAAAAGCATTCTGCAGTCCGTCGTAATGTTCTTCCGTCCATTGACATTGAAAATGAATGTATAAAACGGATGGCAATCAGTGTGCAATTTTATCTATGTGTACGCTTGTGTGTGTATAAGTATGTGTATATTGAACCTCTAGCCGTTGACCTTAGCCTGCATTGCTGTATTGCTACCTTCTATTTTCTACACTCTACCTTCAGCTGCCCTTGTCCCTTTGCCATGTCCTTAGTCATTTTGTCATTTACTTGTTAGTGGCACTATATAGCAAGTGAAAAGAACGACATAAATGTGTTGCATATTTTTAGGCTGATGCTGATTTTGCTGCTCTCATCGTTCTATCTCTTTCTTTGTTCTCGATGGTCTCGTGTACAGCTTGTTCATGGCCGTTTGTGGCCAACGTTCAACGGCAACGTCAAGTGGCCCACTCGGTGTTGCACTTGAACCGTAATGAAAGCATTTGCTGTCACATCCACAAACACATGCATAAAGAGGAAAAATAAAAAATAAAAGCGAGAGAGAAAGAAAAAGAGAGAATGTGAGAAAGAGAGAGATAGTGATATAAATAGAACTACACTTGGTTAGTTTATAGTGTGTGCGACATTTGACACTTGTCTGCACTTTTAGATAGACTTTTGCGTAGCACAACAACTGCAAAAAAATAAATGGGTTGAATTTAAAGCTTATAAACTAGATAATCACATAAAAGCTTAAAAGTTGCATGCCACTTTTAAAATATATTAAAAAAAAAAATTATTATTTTAGAATAGCACAAATAATAATATTAATTTATTAATTATAATTAATTAATATTTTATGAAAATATATATTATTCCATTCATAACTTTAACATAAAATGTACTTAAATAAAGCCAAATTAAGATACATTTTTAGCCAAGTTATTGCAGTCAAAACTAAAAGAATAAAAGATCGATAAATCAAATCTGTTGCCAAATTATGCAAAAGTTTAGCTGAACCAGATAACAGCAATAAAGAAAGAAAAATGTTTTTATATTTTTTACTGAACTGTGCGAAGAATATATAAGATATATATGTATGTATATATAAATCAATATACATTTTCATATATATGTACATAATATATAATAAATATGTTTTATTCACTTATTTTCAGCATTAAGTGTTTCTCTCAGCTTAACGAAATTTCTATATATATAAATATATATACAAATATATGTACAGCGATATCGATATCATTATCGTTGTTCTTTTTTTTTTTTTGGTGTTGTTTTTTTTCCTCTCTTTTGTTGTAATTGAGCAACGCGGCAAGTGAATGCCACACATGCCACAGATTCAATGAAAGCAAAATTTCATTAACACACTTCCCGTAGCATTCTCGCAACATAAACTGAGTTCATTTATTTTTTTTTTTGGTCGACCAGACAAAAGTGTCTTATATAGCCTTGGCCCGGATGGTCCAAACTACTGAATGTGTTTTGTATGTGTGTGTATTTGTGTTTGTGAGTATGAAAGTGTACGTGGCGTGTCTGCAATGCTTCCAACACACAATTCAACACATTAACACCTATTAGGGCGTAGTACTCCCTCTCTCTCTCACACACACACACACACACACACATGCATACATCCATTGGATAAGTAGGAAAAGCAGGAAAAGTCAACGGAGCAGTTGTGTAAATGGCCACATAAATAAAAGCTTCTACTGTCTGCCAAGTTATGAATAATCACGACGACAACAACAACAATGAATAACTATGTGTGAGTTGGCGTGTTTGTCTATATGTATATGTGTGTGTTTGTCAGCTATTGTAATTAAGCTTTTGGCTTTCGCCAAGGCAAGTGGCGTTTGCAGTTGAAAAGGCGACGCTTTAGGCTATTTTTATGGCCAATGCTGTGCAATGAACCGGCAAAGCGGCAAGTCTTCCAGATAAAGCGAAAGACACAGCAGAGACACAGCAGAGCTGCAAACAGTGTGAGGACTGAGATAGACTGGGATGAAGCTGGGAATTAGAGATTGAGATACAGGTAGATAGGCATTAGCTTTAACCATAAGTGAACTGAACAAGCAGCTACAAGAGATAAGCCATTGGAAAGCTAAAACCGCATCATGTGCTTTAGCTATACAAATCTCGAGAGTTAATTAAAAGTCATTAGTGTACGGCATAATTGCAACTAAACGAAATGCCATGCGGAATAAATGTTGCTCAGTCATTGAAGAAACTCTGTTGGTAGGGCAGCAAAGATAGAGAAAAAGATAGAGACAGCGTTAGCTATATACAGACACATGTCTTGAGAGTAGTCTTTGCTTAACTTGAAACGAAAAATATAATTAGATATTCTGTTTAATCTTGACATAACGTGACATAACAAACCTTTCGCATTTAATTCGTTTATTAACTTTGGACTTTTGCGCAAGATATTTAACTATTTATAGCTCTTGTTCTTAAATTAATTTATATGATGCTTAAAACATCATCTTCTACTTAAAATGAGACCAATTCTTCAATTCGAATTTAAATAAATATATACCAGTGAGAAAATATCTTAGTTTATTTATTATAATATATAGAACTTCAAAAATCAATAATAAACATTTTTATTTATTTTTTTTTTTTTGTTGCAGGTAAGCAAATGCAAACTATTCCCCATTATGTTTATACAAAATCAAAGGACACCATGAAACTCTTGGCTATGTAAGTATTTATTCGCTTCTAATTTGAATATGAAAAGTGGTAGCTTCAACTTCTCTAGAGGCAATAGCCGTGAAAGTTCTTCAGCTGGTGTCGTAACACAAAACCTGAGTCGTAAATCAACTTAATGAACTGAATACTTGGAGTATTCAAGCGCTCAAAAGTATGCTATAGTTGCGCATATTTCATAACGGGTTTCATTTAACATTAAAGCCCCCAACGTTGAGTGTTAGTCAGAGAGTGTTAGTCAGGCAGGCTGCAGGGAGTGAAGTGTGATGCAGAGCTGTTGCTTGTCATCAAAAATTAATAAATAGGCGCTCAACGTTCTGAGCTCATTACAATGCGAAAAGAAATACTGTGAAAATTACAAGGCAACTTGGAGAAAATTGGAAATAAAGAAAGAAATAGTAACAATGAGTTGAGTGATAGAGAAAGATAGCTGGTAAGGACAAAAAACGAAAGTGCAAAATGAATAAGTAAAATATTAAAATGTCAAGAACGACTTTGAATCGTGCGCATCGAATTGATGCTGAATGAAAACGGAATTGAATTCAATTGAGTATTCAATGGAATTGTAATATTAAAACTGTAAAATGCTTAGTTGTAGTCCTTAATAGGCATTGCAGTAATGTTTTTTGCTCATTTTGAATTTCGCTCGCGCTGTCAGTTTGTACGCCTCATGAAATATGCAAGTGGAAGAAAGAAAAAAAAATGGTGGCATCAAAATGACGATGTTTCCTGTTGCAGCAAGGCTTTAAACCAGTCAACCGGCTGTTGCCTTATCGTATTATCTTTTGCGAACATTTCTTTGCATTATTTATATTTCTTTTACTCTTCTGTCTTTCATATTTCATTGTTGTTATTATTTATTTTTTCTTTTTGGCATTTCCTCATTTTCTTCGTGGAATTTTGTCTGTTTTGCACGCAAAACGGCGTGAATCCGGTCCAATGTTCATAACGCTTTCTAGACTAACTTTTTGGCCAACCTGGTCTGCAAATTATGACCAACTTTTGTTTTTAACATTTGCAAAAGCTCACAATTCCCCAATCCCATTACAACTGTCTTAGTACTCAGTACTTTTTACATTCGCGAAGTTAACATTCTGTTTATATGTTTCAACCTAATTAATTTACTGTTTCTCTTATTTTGCTTTGTGCTTTGTACTGTGTTCTGTTAATGTTGAAAGTCTTTTGCAATAGTTTGTTAATTTTTTTTTTAAATCATATTAATTAAATTATTCCTAGAATTGTTTTTCTTAAATTAATTTTATGTAGATAATTATATGAAAGAGAAATTAATAAAAAATGAAACAAAAACAAAATGTCTGAAAAACAAATTAAAATTCCTGCGTAACAATTATTCTACAAATTTTATTATTGAAAACATAATTCCTTATGAATACAAAACTTTTTCTCCGTTTTCATAAGAATTTACAATTCCATTTTGTCTGATCTTTCATTTCAAAAAATAATAGAGAAACAAATTTGAATTCTGCGTATTATAAACACATCAAAGTTGTTATTGCGTTCTCGTATTCAAATGTGACAAATTGATATACATCTGTCATATTATTTTCTTTTATTTTTAATTTTTTTTTTTATTTACTTAAATTGAGCAGAGAAAGAAAATAAAACAAAACACAAGGGAGCGGGAGGGAGTGTTGGCGAGTTGATTCTTCTTTGTGTCGTGGCAACACTTTATTATTTATCATCATGTTAATGGCAACAAGGCAACAGCGAGAAAAACATAAGGATAATCATATTTATTAACATTTTAACTTAATTACATGCTACAAGAAAGAAAAGAGAAAACCAACAACAACAGTCATAATGAGAAACAACAACAATAAAGAAACAGCGATAATAACAACACAAACTAACGCTTGGCTTTGATGTATGAAGAAAAGAAAAGAAAAACATACAAAAATATGTTCTTGTCAAAAAGGTCCAGTGTTATCTATATAAGAATATTCTAAAAGATTTAAATATTCCTCTGGTTAATAAGTTTATCACCATTTAAATATATTTCATATATATATTAGTTTAGAGTATACAAACTTCGTTTAGTTAACTTATCATTTTTGTTTCATTATTGACATACGCACATTTTAATTTACATTTAATGCACACTCACAAATACCCGCACACACACTCACATGTACATATGTACAGCTGTCTACTCACTTAAGTCTTATATTTCAGGAACATATGTTTCCTTCTTTACTTTTATACATGTTATTTATTTTCAGCTTCAGAGTATTCGTTTTTCTCTCATATTTCTCATACATGTTTTTTTTTTTTTTTTCATATTCTTTTATGCCCTTAATACAACTTAGCCCTCTGCATTTTATTTTTCATGCTTGACTTTTACAGAATTCTCTTTTTTATTCCTTTTTCTTCTTATTTTGATTCTCCTTTTCGTAATGGTTTAAGTTGTGTGTTTGCATCACATTAACAGATAAGAAATGTGCTTTACAGATGTGGTTTGCAAATATAATGAAAGGAAAGAGATGAAGGAGATAAAATGTAAAGCGCATTTTGCATTTGAATTATTTAGAATAAGAATTGTGACTTGAAAAACTCATAACTCAGTTACATTTATAAGTATTTAAGTATATAAATATATAAATATATATAATATATAAATATATAAATATATAATTATATAAATATATAAATATATAAATTATATTTAATATATAAATATATAAATTTATAATATATATATATTTATAATATATAAATATATAAATATATAAATATATAAATATATAAATATATAAATATATAAATATATAAATATATAAATATATAAATATATAAATATATAAATATATAAATATATAAATATATAAATATATAAATATATAAATATATAAATATATAAATATATAAATATATAAATATATAAATATATAAATATATAAATATATAAATATATAAATATATAAATATATAAATATATAAATATATAAATATATAAATATATAAATATATAAATATATAAATATATAAATATATAAATATATAAATATATAAATATATAAATATATAAATATATAAATATATAAATATATAAATATATAAATATATAAATATATAAATATATAAATATATAAATATATAAATATATAAATATATAAATATATAAATATATAAATATATAAATATATAAATATATAAATATATAAATATATAAATATATAAATATATAAATATATAAATATATAAATATATAAATATATAAATATATAAATATATAAATATATAAATATATAAATATATAAATATATAAATATATAAATATATAAATATATAAATATATAAATATATAAATATATAAATATATAAATATATAAATATATAAATATATAAATATATAAATATATAAATATATAAATATATAAATATATAAATATATAAATATATAAATATATAAATATATAAATATATAAATATATAAATATATAAATATATAAATATATAAATATATAAATATATAAATATATAAATATATAAATATATAAATATATAAATATATAAATATATAAATATATAAATATATAAATATATAAATATATAAATATATAAATATATAAATATATAAATATATAAATATATAAATATATAAATATATAAATAAATATATAAATATATAAATATATAAATATATAAATATATAAATATATAAATATATAAATATATAAATATATAAATATATAAATATATAAATATATAAATATATAAATATATAAATATATAAATATATAAATATATAAATATAGAAATATAGAAATATAGAAATATAGAAATATAGAAATATAGAAATATAGAAATATAGAAATATAGAAATATAGAAATATAGAAATATAGAAATATATAAATATATAAATATATAAATATATAAATATATAAATATATAAATATATAAATATATAAATATATAAATATATAAATATATAAATATATAAATATATAAATATATAAATATATAAATATATAAATATATAAATATATAAATATATTTCGAAAGCACAATTAATGATTTCAAGTATTTTATTTGAATCCAATATTGTTTTATATTATATTATATTAAATATATATATATATATATCAAGAATTTATACTTAATTCTGTTTTTATAGTGCTAAATATTTAGCAGAAGAAAAAGCGACAACTTCTCCCTACTAAGATTTAAACACAATTAGAAGCACATAAATTTAACTAACACTCGTAAAATCACATATAGACGCAGACACACACACACATCAACTGGCAGCGATAGTTAGATAGATAGATGTCTAAAGTGCCCTTCCTGTGTTTTACAGTTGTAAATGCGACCGGAGCACATAAAACATTTTCATTTAATTGAAACAAATGCGTGCTGCGTATCAATTTAAGTAAACGGAACAACGGCAACAGTAACAACAACAACAACAACGGCAACAACATTAACAAGTAGAGCAACTACAGTAATATAACAACGACAACTAAAAGTACAACTACAACTACAACATAAAGTACAACTATTGTAAATGCTATTGTAGTAAAGAGCAATAAAAACTAACGACTACAATAAGATCAGACTATGCCACAGATTGTTGCCATCAACGAGGCGACAAAGCGACCCCAAACGCCAAACGAATGAAACATGAGTGAAAGTATGCGACTAGCTTTATGTATAGTGTATGTGTCAAAGAGGATACATCAGATAGATATATAAATAGCTTAGGTGGGAGCGAGAGCAAGAGATAACATTTTGGTTGTCAGGTGGCAACAAACAACATTTGTGAAGCGTAAACTGTCGCCAATTGAATGGCCGTCAATGGGGCACCCCACAAAAAAAAGCAACAAAATACAAAAAAAAAAAAAAAAAATACAAAAACAGAATGTTGCCTCGTCAAGCGCTATCAAAATCTATGTAAATTACACACAATCATCATAATATGCTAGTATAAGTACGTGTCTCCTGACTACGTGTGTGTGGTGTATACTATAACTATGTGTGTCTGTGTGCCATAAAATGACACCAAACACGAGCTGTCAGATATACATTTCATGCCCTGACCATTCACATAATATGTGCAAACTGCCTACAAAACAACTACACAAAAAAAAAAATCAAAGAAACGAGGTGCTTGGTGCTTTTGGCATATTGAAGTGCGACTGTACCTAACGTGAGGCAGAAAGGAAAAATATATAGCGAAAGATAAATAAAGTTATCGAGTTGTTGAGACATTTGATAAAATATGAAATTTGGGAGGAAAAAGTAAAAATTCTAAAATTAAATTATGGCATAAAAAAAAACAAAAAGTTGCAAAAGATATGCAAATGATGAAAGAGAATGAAGAAAGACCAAGATGTTTGATATAAATAAAGAGAAAAATATGAAGCTACGACAATTGGACTAAATTTTGAATTGTATAATAATACCATAAACATGAGTAATACCTAAATTGATAATAAATGGAAATTGAAATTAAATTCAAAATAATTTTTTGCACTCTGTGAATAAAATTTCATTCGTGACTAATTTAGCCTTTAGTTAATTTTTAATGTTCTTTTAGTTATGATAACCATTTGTGAAATGTTCAAATTGTTGTTGTTGTTGTTGCTGTTTGTTGTTGTTGTTGCTATTGCTATTGCCATTATTACTTTGGGCATACCAAATACTTTGCGGACTCTGCACTGCATTCGTAATGCCCGTTGTTGTAGTAATAGTACCAGGTGGTCCTCTTGCTCCTTCTCTGCCACGCGGTCCTGTTGCACCAGTGTAGCCACGTGGTCCTGTTGGACCAGGCGGACCTGGTGGTCCTGGTGGTCCTGGTGGTCCCGGTGGTCCAGGTACTGGTACTGGTACATAGCTCGTTTGTATATCTTCTTTCTGAGCAATAGCCTCATTGGGTAACAAATTGAAATTTGGCAAGTTAATGTTCGATTGTCCCTGTAAATTGAAGCCCAAATTGAGTCGCGGTAAGAACACATATGCTGGCAGATTGTTGTTGTTGTTGTTGTTGTTGCTGTTTGTGTTGGTATTAATGCGATTCGGACTAGTGGCAATAATCTGTGGCCCATATGCAACAGGTACAGCAGTTAACTGTGGCAACTGATACTTGAAATTTGGCTCATTCAGCATAGGAATCGTATTCGAATAAAGATAATCTGGCACTTTACGTGCATCTTTATCGGGTTCGTTTTCAACTATTTGTGGCTCATGAAAACTCGGCTCATTGTCATTCGTCTGTTTGACCTGTTCACCGGGTGCATATAGTACAATTTGAGGTGAATTTGTATCCTCATCGCCGCCTTGAGAGTTTATGCTGCGTGCCATTGCCTGAACACGACGCAATCCAGACATTCGTGCCTCCGTAAGGCAAAACAAGCTAAAGATAAAAACTGTAGAAGGATATATAAATGAATAAAAAATACTAGATCATAGAAAAGGGAGAATCCCTTCTTACCAAATAACTTTACGCTGACTCTCATGTTGGTTAACTGTGCTTGCTTGTCCCTCAAATCTTGGCTTTTATACTATAACAAAACTTGGTGATAAGATCAATTTGTTCGTTCTTGGAAAAGGGTTCACTGTGCGGTTATTGTCGTTGTTGTTGTTTCTAAAGCCACTTGAACATTAATTTATGTTTTAGTTTGTCTCTCAGTTCAGTCAACTCTTTGTAAACTAATCAATTTCAACTGCCTAACTATTTATTTTGATAACTGGGTCAATGTGAAAACTGGTTCTCAAGTATTACTTAGCTTAATCTATTTGCTGATCTTTGAAGTGATTCACGGGTGTGGCATTTAAATAGAAATAGTTTATTTCTTTATGCTTAAATTTGTGTAATAGATAACGTTGGGTAATTCTTCAATATCAGCTCTTAATGGAAACTTAAGCTTACTTTGAATTTTTATACATAAGGCAAACATTATGTGACTAATGTGACAACAAGTTATTATTGAAAATAAAAAATGCTTACAATGAAACTGTAACAGCTAGAAAATTAAACATTCAACTGATCGAATTTATGACTTTATCAATATATGAAATAACATAGAAAATGACAAGTTATGTTCCATATATGATCTACATTTATTTCCTAACAATTTTCTTTAACTTTACTCGTTGCTCTGCTAAAAGAATGTCGGTTCGAATTGTGCGGACTTAATGACTATTTAATCATTGCAAAAATTCTAAAAATATTTCGTTTAATTTGATATGGAATGTCATACAGTTTCAAATTGCACCCCTATTTTTTTAAAGCATTTTAGCATTTCCTACTTTAAAGAACATTAATTCTCATCAAACAGACAACTAAAAATATAAAAAAAAAAAAAATATACTAAATAAAAGAACAAATCAAAAAGGAATTAAATAAATTGTGTTGCGATGAAACTGAAAGTTCAAGTGAGATACTTGTGCTACTTATTAACTGAGATTTACATTTATATATATATATAAATACTACTATATGTATATATATATGTATATATATGTATACACATAATAACAAAAATATGTTGGGCTAGAAACTTGGAGAAATAAAAACAAAATCAAGTGAAATCTGTTGCATTTAATTGAATTAAATCAAAAGCGACTGTTGACAATTAACTTGAGTTTAGCTCTACAATATAATGTAGTATTTGTGTATTATATGGTATGATCTCGCACATTGCTGGGGTTGCTGCAACCCTTTTGATTTTGCATATGTGTTTTTGGGATAATTGAAGAAGACCCGTATAAACATCACACAGCACACTAGCAACTGACATCAAATGCAGTTCACTAAAATGAATCAAATTTGTAGTTTGAAACAGTTGAGTTAGTTGCGTCGTGGCGTACGCGTCGTTTGGCGCTTGTCGCCTTATACGATATTCGGATATATTTCGACTTCCGACTACCGAAGTTCGAAAAGTCCTCGTGTCGGGATGTTGAAGATAAAAGTTGCTGTGCCACAGCAACTATTGCTACTATTGCTAACGTTTGTAGTATGTTACTGTGACAATGCTTCAGCAACAGGAAATGGTCCAACTGGTGGACAATTACGTCGCATTTGGTTGCAGGATCATTGCAATGCGGGCATCTGTACGGGCATCGATATCGGTCGCAATGATTATGTCATCCTATCACAGGCACCGATTGCCAAACAATTGATGTTGACATTTATCAATTCGACTATTGCAAAAATACCGCATTTAATGTTTGATACATTTCCCGATCTACAAGTGTTACGCATGGAGAATTGTTCGTTGGAAAGTTTCGAGAAGCCACAATTCGAAGGTGCAAGCAATTTAATGAGCCTGTTTTTGGGTCACAATCGTTTACGAGATATACCCAAAAATATATTTCTTGGCGCTGATAATTTGGCAACATTGCAGATGCAAGATAATCAACTGAAAGTCTTGCATAATCATAGTTTTCATGCATTGAAGGAGCTGAAAGAACTGTCATTGGCCGACAATCAACTAGAACAGTTGCCATTGGGTATATTTATGGGTCTTCGTAAACTTTTGGATTTAAATTTGGCAGGAAATCGTTTAACTGCGCTGCCACGCGGCATTTTCGATAAGAATTTGAATTTAACGCGTATCAATTTATCTCGCAATCGGTTTGTTGCCTTTGAGTCGGAACTATTGAAATTGCAGCCACGTCTCACACTCTTGGACATCTCGGGCAATATTCTGCAAGAATTGACATTGAATTTTTCACTTTTGGACATGGTCGTTGCACATGGTTGCGACTTGCGTCGTCTAACAGTCTATGGCATTATCAAGGAATTGGATTTGCATAATAATTCGTTAAGAGAATTACCACATATACCGCAAGCGAGTAATGTTACCAGTTTGGATTTATCTGTAAATCCTTTGGGAAATCTACAAGGAAATCCTTTTCGACGATTCACCTCACTTTTGCGATTAAATCTATCCGCAACAAATGCTCACGAACTGGCCGAAGGTCTCTTCAAGAAACAAACACAATTGCAAATGCTTGATATATCGGCAAATACGATTTATTCGTTGAAAATTACACTTTTCGATAGCCTTAAGGCGCTGCAATATTTTTACTTTCAGCAAAATAATTGGAATTGCGATTTCCTACAACTGTTGATGAATTCATTTGTTAAGCGACGCGATATATCCTTTATGGAGGATATTACAGCACCGGAACTTGTCGATGACTATGTCGATGGCATTGCATGTTGGTATGAGAGCGATAAAATATCTAAGAAATGCGATGGAGGTGTCGGAGGTGGTGGTTCAAATGCAGCATTAGAATTGTCGATTGTACGCAATGAAATCAAAGCTTTTACAGAGCTGGTCGAGAAAAAGTTTGTCAAGGTTTTTCGTATACTTGAGGAGATGAAGCTCAGACTTTGAGCAAATATTTATCAATTATATTATTCAATCATATATAGTACCTTATATATACATATTGGTACATACTATATAACAAGACGATGCATATCAATACTATATATTTAATCAAGCATCGCATATATCGCATACGTATATAATCAAATAATCAACTGGATATGTATTAACTAATCAAAATATCCTTTATATATCTATATCTATATCTATATAATCGCAATTAAACAATAATAGTTGACACAAGCAAGCAAATAATAAAAATTATTTTAAAATTAGTTTTAAAATCGATAATAAAGCGCAAGGCACTCTTTGAGAACAAAAACAAAAAAAAAAAACTCGATATTTTATTTATTATTCATGCAAATCATTTCTATACAATGTTTGAAATTAATTCTAACATTGATCAACACACATTTAATTTAATATTGAAGTAAGAAATAATTATGAAAAGAAGTGTATTAATCTTGATCTGCCTGCAACTGGTATTAGTTTTACACTTTGCAAAATACTTGATGTGATACAAACAAATTTCAATGGTCTCGGCTGTATACTATTTCTGCTTCTATCTATCATATATATTTCGTGATGTCCATAATACTTATATCTTGTGCTGAATATAAAATGCATTAATTTGTATGCAGCAAATCTTTAAGTATTTTATCGTATAAAGCAGCGTTACTTTTCAGCTTTAACTTTTAATTTAAAATATGTTTTTCTGTGTTTTTATTTATTTTTTCTTTTTAAGTTTTAATATTAATAAATCCGAAAATCAGCATATCTGACGTATAACAAAAATGTATTTTGTAAATATCATATGCATTTAATATGCGCTACAAAAACATTTTATACATATTTCAACACATTTTTTTTTTTTGTGCAAAAACCAATATATACACATACACATGCACATACATATACAGATGTACATTGACGCAAAGTCATATAGAAAAAAAAACACACACACACACAAAAACGAAGAGTGACCGTAAGCGTTAAAATAGCTTATCATGTCAAATGCTTTGCACAAAAAATAGTATTATAATAAACCATATATTATATGTAATACTCTGACTAATTGAGATCAACATTTTTTCTCAACAGCTCTTTGAAATTGGCGAGTTGTAGTTGTAGTGCCTTTTTTTAAAGCATATTTTGTAATTAAGTATATTAAAAAAAAAGCAACTGCCATATATGAATTTTTTAAAGGAAAATGTATATAAGCTTTATACTTGCTTTATTAAACATCTTTTGTGTGTTGCAACACTTACCGTAGGGTATCCAATTTTTGCAGACGCTCAATTGAATATACCATAAATTTTTTATGAGCTGTAAAAAACATGAGAAAAAAACACTTTTGGTTATAACGCAAAAGAATGCAAAAAAAAAATATAAAAATAAAAAAATTGTTTACCGAAAACTTATCAACGTAATCGCAATCGCATATGAAGCAACAGACAGAGAGAGAGAGAAAAAGAAAAAAAGAGAGATAGATATATGCAGAGATAATCACTTGCAAGAGTGACAGAGGAGATAAAGTGGAAAATAACAAAAAACAGCAGTAACAATGACACTTAAAAACCGACAAAACTTAATTAAATGCAGACACAAGCATACACGCGCACACACAGACACATAGACGCACAAACACACGCTCACACATAAAATAGAGAGATGGCATCAGAAAAACAAATATACGCACACATAGCCACACACTTTGGACACATACACACATACACAGCTAAAGAGAAAAGCGGCTTGAAATATAAATAAATATCAGCATAATTTTTTATCAACAGCTGAAATGATAATAAATTATTGTATAAATATTTGTATTGATTTTTTTTATAATTTTTTTTTTTTTTTTTCAACATAATATTTAAATACGTAAATATGCAGACAATAGCAAATAAATGGCTTCAAAGATATTTAAAAGATAAATTGATTTTATTTTTTAACAAATTGAATTTAATTTTTTTTTGCAAATTTTCTCAGAGACTTTTTTAATATACTTAAAAAGAATGAAAGTATAAATATAATGTTTATAAAAATAAAATAAAAAAATATAGTATTAGTGAAAAACTCTACTTTAAAACTTTGACATTTAAATCAAATATTAATGTTCAACTAAAAGCTTCATAAAGTATGTAACAGTTTTAAAGCTTATGCCATTAAGACGTTACCGTTATTTGCTTCGACTCTCTAACACGACTTGACACTGCTTCGTTTTGCTATTGTTCGTTTTGTTCGTTTCGTATTCTCGTGTCGTTTTCCTCTATCTCTTTGTGAATTGTAAGATTTTAGTAGTACAACGCTTGTAAGCAACTTCCGTTTCCGTTAGCCGACGCGTAGTTACTATTGTCATCGCCGTCGTCACCATCGTCGTCATCTTTGTCGTTGTTCTGTGCTACGTTGCAAGAACGCAACCAACACTTTGACACAACGATAGCAACTATGTGGCAGCTGCTTAAGCTGCAGTTACTAACGTTGGTTCAACAACGTTAACGTACTTATGTTATGCAACATATGCGCAACACTTTATCCCAGACACACGCAAGTACAAGCGCAGACACTGCAACTTTTGTATGTTTTCAACTGAATTCATTTTCGGCAAGTTTATAAAAACGTTGTTATTGTTGTATAATAGTTGCTGTTACTGTCGTTGCTGTTGCTTTTACCCTTGCCGTTGACTCAGCTCATTAGAAAAACAAAAGCTGCAACCAAAAGTTTTGGTTTTTTTTTTTGATTACATTTGCTTTCACTTGATTGTTATACCCTATAAATATACTCTATAAATAAATATGAGTAGAAAAGAAAATATAAGTATAAACTAATTCGAACCCATATAAATTTAGTTATAATATAATTAAATTAGCTAAATGGCTTTAAAAGTGCTAATAAAGTATTCAGAATACTTTCAAAGTCGACTGTTAGATATTTTCTATTTATATTCTTCCGTTTACAAGAAACCTTCAAGCAAGAACACAGAATAACTTTTATATACACTTAATAATTTGTTCAATTTTAGTAGTTGAAGTATTAACTACAGGGTATCTATTATTCGCACCCTTTCACTAGTCATATCTGCATTTTTACTACCACCATCATGCTGTTGTTGCTATTATGTTGCCATTGTTATAATTAAGTGGATTTTATTAGCCGAATTTTACAAGTACACTTAGTCTTTGCGCTCCTTGAAAGGATTTTCGGTCTGCTTAACACAGTTTGCTCCTCCCTTCATCCACTTCTTCTATGGCACTACACCTCCAACAGCTTAAATACAACATTTATTGAACTTTTGCTCTTTTGAATTATTAATTATATTGTTTTACAAGCCTGCTTTTCTAACAGTTTTTGGGCAACAGCTGTTTTCCGTCCTCCTTTTCATTCTGAACAACAGCTTTTGTGGTGCGCTTGCTTTCTGAAGAGTTCTACTCTAATGTTTTTCTTAAGGGGCAAAGATCACATTTCATAGCTGAGAAGTTTGGGAGGAAATTTTGTGTTGTTAAAGTGCGAAAATAGCTAAATGAGAAAATAAAGTAGAATTAAAGGCTTGAGTTTATGGCAAGTATTATAATATAAAATCAATTTATTTATGCGTATAATATATCTTAAAAAATATAAATAATCCTATTTATTTTTATATTAATATATTTTTAAAAAAAAATTTCAATTAATTTTTAATACAGTCAAGTTCTGGTAATTTGTAAAAGCACAGGAATCAATTTTTTATTCAATTTTTTTCGGACAATTTCGAATTATTTTAGAATTATTTATCGAATATTTTTCAAGGGAATTTTTACGATTTATTAAGAATTTCGAATTAGCGGGGTACGATTTATCGCTATTCGACTGTATTAATGGTTTACATTCATTCTAAGTAAATTTCAAAAAAATTTTACAGAGTTTAACTTAAATCTCTGCAGATTGCTTGCGCACAGAAAAAAAAAAAATTTATGATAACAAGCTTCAACATGAAATAACTGTGCGTCTGCCTGTAAGAATTATATGCATAAAAGAGAACTCAAAGATGTATATGTATTAATATGTATGTTTATATGTATATATTTATGTATGATATGTATTTGTGTTTAACGCAGACAAAAAATTTGAAAGAAATTGTGTGTTTATTTATTTTACTGAAATGCTTATTTGGCAGTTAAATAAACTCATCTTATTATGTTTATTATGGTTTAAATTTAGAATGTAATTGATGCTCAACGAAAGCACATTTTCAGATTTTAAGAAAATAATATTTTATAAGAAAATATACTCAAGAAATAGCTCATACTCAAAAACATACATTAGAAGAATCTTCATCTCTTGGTCTTTATGAGATCACAAATTATATAAAAATTTCACGCACACTTGCAGAACATGCAATTATGTGCAAATTAGTATTTCTGTCTGCTTGAATTTTTTTCACTCTCTCTGTCTCTCTTTCTATCTCTGTGCGTAATTAGACATGTAGACAAATTAAAAAACACATTGCATATTTTTAGGCGCACATAAATAAAACTTAATGACCGAAAAAAAATGAACATCTGCTTAAATGTCCAGCTACAGTTAAGTACAAGGACAAGTGCGACAAGTTATGCTTAGCTCTGACTGTGATATACCCTATAAAATATATTTATTTCTCTCAGTATATCTAAATTTAAAATTTTTTTTTTTTGTGTGTTCGTCTTTGATTTCGTATTTTTTAATGTTTCAAAGGTTATTAATTTATAAATAAAATTATATTTTATAATATTCTGTATTAACTCCCAAAAGATTTTCAGCAGCACATATCACTTTTCGTGAATGGAAAAACTAAAATGTACTCAATAAATTAAATGCGTGTTTTTGCGGTACATTAATATTCAATGTTGTCTGCATTAGTAGGCTTCATAATTGGGCAGCATGAATAATATATACATACATACATTTGTCGTCGTGTGTGTTTTGTGAATAGCAATATGTATGCGTTTTGGTGTATTACCGTATACTGTCGTCGCTAGTTATGAGGGGCGCTAAACGAGGCGTATACGCAACATGTGTATGCATAAATTCACGCTTAATTAGCAATACGCACACACGCCCAATCAAGCATGTATGAGTGTATGTGAATATATGTGTATAGGCGTGGCAGCTAATTAGTGTTTTGCCATTGCCGTTGAAATTTAACTTGTAATGCATATAGACATCCTTGTTCCACACTCTCTCTCTTTCTTTCATCTGTTTAAAACAGGTTAACTTCTTGGTAAATTAATTGTCAAAGGAAAATTATCAAAAAATAATGTTGGCGAAAATTAAATTTGTTGTTGCTGCTGTTCGCCTTGTCGTCTTGTCTTATTAACTGACTTTCTGTCGCCCTCTCACAGTGGGATGGTGGCATGGTAGCATTATCTCTCTTACCTCGCCTTTCTAGTGGCCACGCACTTTGTTTACAGTGCACAATTTTATTTATTTATTTTTTTTTTTTTGGTACGTGTCTTTGGCACTATTGCGCGAATCATGTTCTCAAGCATATTTGTCTGGCGTTGCACGCACGTTTCATGGTGGCGAAACAGGACGAACACTGAAAACTGAAAACTGAAAGAAGCATAGCACAACCTGCAGGTAAGAGCTTCGTACGTGAATTGTCTACTTGCGTGTGCATCACTTGCCTGTCTCTGTGAATATCTCTGTGTATGTATGCGTGCGTGTGTGTTGCATGTTTTCTAACTTTTAACCAAATTGTTTAACTAAGTAGTAAAAGCGCATAAGCACACATGCAACATACAACACACAACTTGTGGTAAGCTAACGTGCAGAGTTTTTCACTATGAAAACATTTAATTTTTCTGGCCACAATTTACTTTGTTACTTTGTTAGCTTTGCTAAATCTTAAGAATTATTTGAACTTTCCCAACTTTTTAATTTAACATGATTATGCCAATAATTGTGTAATATATATTTATATATTTTATAATATTTTAATACAATTTTACGACATATTTCTTGATGATTTTATTTATGATGTGAAAATATTGAAAATAATTTTGAAAATTTATTGTAAATTTGATGGATAAATATGAAAATATTTATTTAATACAAATAACGAATATCGATTATGTTATAAAGATCTCTGCCTTTACATTGCCTATGGCAGTTGAAAAACAACTGAAAAAATTACAAAAAAAAAATTGAACTGTCCATGCAAATAAAGCGGAGTGTAAAACGAGATACGAGAATTGTAAAAATGGAAAATGATGTGGCAGCGGAAACAGGGGAACGGATGACCAAGTGAACAAGTGAACGAGGAAACAAGAAATATTATTCAGAGGAATATTTTAAAGCAATGCATACGATTCAATGAGTATTATGTAGTATGAGTATTGGTTTGTGTATGAATACGAGTACGAGTACGAATATATAAGTATGAGTACAAGTAAAAATCGAAGTATTCAAATTGGCATTCAGTTCCCTTGACAAAAAGCTGGAACACAATGCATTAGCATTGCAATGCATTGCTTTGCATTTCTCGTTTTCAGATATTTCTCTTCTTACTTTCCATTCCTTCTCGCTCTCTCTCTCTCTATCTCTCTCTGTTTGTCTTTTACTATCTCTATCTATTACCGTCTCAATATAAACTATCGCCTAAGGAGTTGAGCTAACATGACAAATCATTTACTTATTATGCGATAGCGCAACCGACAAAAAAAAAAACAGAAAAAACAATTTTTCCTGCACAAAGAAAAAATTGTAACGAGAAAAAAAGGAAAAAAATTTCCGGCGAAAGATTAGATAATCGTATTTGTTGGTTAGAAGGAATTCAACTTATTTTCTCTCTATTTCTTCTTTCCTCCCACTTCTCTCTCTCTCTCTCTCTCTACTTAATTTTATGTACATGACATGGCCTAGCTCATCATAAGTAATATATATGTAGTATATATAGATTCCAATCCAATGAACAATACTCAGCATTAAACCTAAAACATACCGCTCCTCTCACTCACTGTCTCACTCTCCCACTTGCTGTCTCAGTCTCTTTCTAGTCGTGCGATACTAGCATTGTGCTGCACTCACATGGAATGCGCATCTGGCATTGCCCATTGCCTTGCACAATTTATAGCATGTCAATGGGGGCTGCTAGGGACTCTGGGGGCTATCATAGAGAACAGCTAAGAGAGTGCGTATGTGCGCGCAACAGTCGTGTGCATGTGCAAGAGAAGTGGGGAGCTAAGAGAGTTGGTCGATAACAAGCGATGGCTGTTAGATGTTGTTGTTATTGCTGTTGTTGTTGGTTGTTGCTTGAAATCTTATAAATTGCAAATTGAATTTAACGATAAACATCGCTTTGTATAGAGAGAGAGAGAGAGAGCGAGAGAGCTGAAGGGAACATAGTTGAGATAGAGTAAATATAGAGAAAGGCAGGAAAAATGTTTAAAACAGAATAAGAAATCAGCATCTATTCTTTAAGTTTGAACCAATGTTAGCACAATGTTGAATATTTTCAAGTATTAAGTACATAATACTTTTCTGTCAGTGTACACCAACTGTCAGTGAATTCGCCATATTGACTCATATATTCTCTCATTGTTATCTTCTATACGTCGATTTATTAATATTTATTTTTCAACAAGTGCAGCTACAATTGACACGGATTCTGTTGAACAATACAGCCTGATATTGCTTATTTACTCTTTGCAAAGAAGATGAGAGAGTAATAGAGAAAGATAAAGAATGAGAGAATAAGCTAAACACTTGATGCATAATCAAACACATTTGAACAAATTTATTATCTAATCTTAAATTGATATTAATGCCATTTCCTTTTTTTCCATTTCATTGCAGGTAAGTTCCTGTTCCGTTACCGTTACCGTTCCAGTTCCTGCTTCGATAAACCTAATACTTTCGTTGGATAGTTGAGCTACGAACTAAGCAGACAGTTCAAGCTCTTAAACATTACAATCGAAAAGGTCTTCAAGTCAGTTTATATTAAGCATTTGCCACTCCAACTTGCCACAAAGCACTTTGCCTTCCCACCCCCTGAAGGCAACTTGTCTCCGACACTCACACACACACACAGACACATACAAACTGACACACAGACACGCATACAGTCAGACAAGCAATTATGTTGCGAAACTTACTATCCAAACTGAGGAAAAAGTTCTTCCCAAAAGCCCAACCCAACATTTTGTTCATAATTTATAAGCCTCCCAAATGCCAAAGCCCAACAAAAAAAAAAAAAGAAAAGAAAAACGAAAGAGACAAAAAAAAAACTGAGAAAACAGTAAACGAAAAGCTCGAGCCAGACAGCGTGGCGTTGTCGGTGACACGCCCCTTTTGGTGCAAACACATACACAAAAAAAAGGGTAACAACACTAAGGAAAATCCAAAAGGCGAACAAGAGGAAAAAGAGAACGTAACAAAAACAACAAGAATAACAGCAGTAGCAGCAGCAGCAGAATGAAAATGCGGCAGCCAAAAGTCAAAAACTAACTGGCTTTTGTTAGAGTCGCGCCATGTGGCCATTACGGATGTCTGCGTATGTGCGAGCTTATAAGTGTATGTGTGTGTGTGTGTGTGTTTGTTAAGGGTGTAACGACCGAAATTTAGAAGTATTAAAGTCTGTGCGCATACCCTGTAAAATTTATGGATATGTACATCACGAAACATTTTGCAGTTTTTATTTTATTTTTTATGCATTTTTTTTATTATATATTTTCAATTTTTTTTTTCGTCATTTTCTTTTGATGCTGAACAAGAATATATATACAGTATACAGTTAATAGGATGAAAAACGCCTCTTTATAGGCGTTAGATACAATTCCTGATATTACAATTTTATTTATACTCTCAGTATCCTTTGACTTTCGGGTATAATAAGTCTAGAGTATATTGTAGTACATCATTTGTAAGATTATGGATTGTGGCTGTCTACGTTTATTTGTCCCTTTACACGTTTCCATGTTTAACCTTTTTGCAACACCCCACCCCCCCCCCAACTTCAGGCCATATTGTTGCTTTTGCTATCATTGTTGTTGTCCGCTATTGTTTCTTGTTATTATTGTTGTTGCCGTTGCCATTGTTGTTGCCGTTGCCGCTGCCGCTGCCGTTGCTGTTGTTATTGGACTTATTGTTGTTCTTGCTGTTGTTGTTGTGCGCATTAATAATTCAGTACTCACACTCACACAGACACACAGACCAAAACGCAGACACGCAAGCTAAGTCTAGCTTTAAATATACATCCCTGATACTGATTTGCCGTCGATTGTATATTTTTTTGTTTCTTAATATTTGTTTTTTACTTATTTATTATCATTTGGAAGCTGCGATTTCTCTAGCGGTTTGCTATTAAATTCAATCTTCAACTTAAAAACATTTTAATCTCTCTCTTTGGGTTCGTTGTGCGTTGACTTTCTTATATCCCAAACGTGTCAGTTTCACAAAATTTGCAAAAATTTTCATATTTTTAGTATGTTGATTTAGAGAGTCGAGCCGAGAGTAGGAACATTTGCTATGTCGCAGCAATTATTCAAAAGCCAGTTTCAGGCTTTCACCCACAAAAAGTACTTTCCTAAGCGATTTCTCAATTTGCATATGCTACATACATACATACATACACAAACACATACACACATATACACATATACATGTATTCTCCAAAAATAAAACACATAACACGCACACGCTCACATATATATATACATATATATATGGTACACTTTTGCATAGTCACTTCCATTCTCATTTGTTGGCTTTTTGGTAGTCCACTTTGGGGACTCAACTTTCTGGGCCCCCAATTTTTGGCTGACAGTCAATTTGTTCGAATAAATTGAATTATGTTGCGTTGCGCTTTTTTTTTTCTTCATTTTCATCTACATCTGCTCTTTTAGTATCGCACTCTCATTCTACATATTTGCTTTGTGACTACATAGTTTTCGCCTAAAAATTTGTTGCCGAAATAACCTTTTGGGAGTATGCTGAAAATAAGGCTAATCAAATTATGTCACATGTGACATGTTTGATGACCAGTTTTAATGGCATATAATGTCATTACGAAAACTGATGAATATTTCAATTTTCTCCCACTCACTCTCTCTCCATCACTCTCTCTCTCTCTGTCTGCGTGTACATTTTATGTCAATAAGTATTTAAAAACTTTTTTCGACTAAGCTAATTAGCCGCTGTAGCAAAAAAAAAAAAAAAAAGTTCACACAAAATTTTATTAACAAATATGTCGAGCAGAAAGTTTTCATTAGTCCAGGCCGAAAAGTAAAGCCGGAAAAAAAACAGAAAAAAAAAATAAAAATAACAAAATAAACCAAACAAATAAAATAATGTGCGAAACATAAAATCTGATTTCAACAAAAGGAAAATTATAAATGTTAATGAGCGTGATAACCTCAGAATACCCTGTAAAATGTTGTAATACTTTTAAATAATTTATCATTAATAAAATTCTTGTCTTAATTAACAATTTTCAAAATTAAAAAATAATTTAAATTTTGTTAACTAGTCACCGCAAGAAATTCATGGGAAAACTGAAACATTTAAAAGTAGAAAACATGCACAATGCAACGCATAATTAATAATGAGATGAACAAATTATATAATTCTTTTTTTTAGTATTTCAATTTATAACGGAACTGAAAAGAAAAAGCGGAAATCCAATTAAAATTTGCGCTGCTTCCGTTTTGCATTTAGCGAGTTAACAAACAAAACAAAACAAAACAAACAAAAAAAAAAAAACAGGAATGAAAACAGAAAAACATGAAGCGGGAAAAGAAATGTTAGGCGTTCAGTTAAATTTTTTATTGTATTTCTGTTTTTTTTTTTCCTTCTTATGTGAGACTTTGTACAACATGTGGTATACTTAATATGCCTACTTGCAACTTTGTTTGTCATAAATTTGAAACATTTAAGTGCATATTGTATGGGTCGGTCATAAAAACAGAGACTCTAGCTCAATGTATGGCATCAAGCTTAATGAAGAAAAAGCCAATTGAACCCGGGACAGAAAAACCCCCGCCCGAAAAACTCGCGTCACTGTCACTCGCCCCGAAAAACGTTGGGTGCCATTTTATGGTCGTTGGCGTTAATGCTCAAAGTATATGGCAACAAAACAGAACGGTACATGGCTGCTTAATTAGATTTGCAATTTGGCCACTTCTACCTCTATGTCTACCTCGTCTATACGTCTGCTCGCCTATACGTCCTTAACTGTCCTTAGTTTCCACAAGTGAAAGCCCGAAAAGAAGTTGAACACGAAGAAGCAGAAGCAGAAACAGAAACAGGAGCAGTAGCACTAGCAACAGAAGAATAGACTTTGGCATAAAACGTAAAAGCCATAAACCTTTTTCGTTTGTTATGGTGTACTCTAACGCTAATGGAAATTAATATATGTATGTTGTATGTACGCTATACTCTAAGAGCGTAAAATGGCCAAATTACTAAATATTATACGTACAGTAGTACAATAGGCAAAGTGAGTCAAGTTGGGAAGTGTTAACATTGCCCATGGCCAGTTTAGTTTCAGTTGAGTTCAGGTAACTAGGCACATTTTATGTAAGTTGCCTAATTGACTTATCTACAAAACTTAATAAGCGAACTAAGTACAAGTAAATTAATACCATTAATACAATAGATAGCGTAGTACTCAGAAAACGTAGCTAACATAGAAGCACTGAGAATTACTTTTACTTGGAAATAAAATGTATATTATATTATGCTGTTGTAAATAATATTTCATATCGACAGATAATTGTTTTATCAAGTGTAATAACATAATTGGAATATAACATAATTGACTATATAATATATTAAGTATTTAATTAGACAGATAGATAATGAGAGAGAGAGGGAGAGAGAAAGAATGAGCTAAACAAAGATACAGATGTATTAATCAGCAATAATATGAATATATAAATTCTTTATTTTATGGTTCACTTTGAACATCAATGTCCTTGATATTTTTATATAGTGATGAGAAAACACATTTGACGACACATGTATTTTCATCATTTTCTTTTCCATCATGCCATTAAATTATTGCATGAATCTCCAATGACAATAATTCGTTGTGTCAAGTTGAATTTCGTTTGGTAATCAGAGTCAATCAATGGCGTATAGTGACAGTTACAAAGACTTCAGTTTCATATTGGAACAGAGAAAATAAAAAGCACATTGAATATCCATCAATATCTTTCATAATTCTAATACTAAATAAACTTGAAAATATATAGAAATAAATTTGTTAGCTTAACATCAGCTTAACTATTTACATATTTAGTTAACATCAACAAAAAAAAAAATATATATATATAATTTTAAGAAATTACGCCTGAAGCCATATTTTCAATTCAATATGAAACGTGATTCTATTAAGAAAGCCAAATATATTACCATATATTTTTCCTTAAGTATATAGTTTAAGTTCAATGACTTTAAATTTTTCCTCAATTTTTGACAACGCAACATGAGTATACTTGGTAAACCTCATGGCGCATATACTACATATAGCTTATACTTTTGATTATCGCGTCAGCGAATGTGGTAAATAGTGCGAAGGGAAAAGAATTATTGATAGCTGTTAAAAAATGACTTTCAATTAAGTAAGCGGGCAGCAACAAAAGATAAAAAATAATGAAACAAAAAAAAAATGTGACAGTGCAGAGATAAGAGCACATAACTTGCAGTACATGCATATACACACAGACACATACACAGACATGAAAACTCTGACACACACACACACACACACACACCTAGTAAACACGTTTTCGCACACAACTCAATTCAGTGAAGCTTAACAGGCTATAACGAGCAAAGCCACAGGCCAAAAAATGTACACATTGGCCTCTTCCTTTTTGCCCTACTCATATATACATATATATATATATGTATATATATATATATTTATCTGTATATATAGCTTTATATAAATATATATATACACAGAGACGGAAAGTTGAGTTGCGTTTTTCCTGTATGCCCGCCAGACATTTTTAAAAAAACATTCAACGAAAAAGGACGAAACTCACGCCATTTTAGCTTTTTCCTCTCTCCCGTTCTCCCTCTCACTGTCTCTCTTTCTCTCGCTCCGTGTTTTTCTCTGGTTGTCTTATTGCTCGCTCAGTTCAGTGTTCTCAGCAGTTCCTGAGAGACTCATAAATTTTGCAATTTCTTCATTGCCGCTAATTTATATGACATGACGGGGACAGGCAAAAAAAAAACACACACACACACACACATATACAGATATACACAGGGCACAAGACACGAGGCACAACGTGAGAAGCGCAAGGACATGCGCTAATACAAAGCAAATAATGTGTTGCATACTTTTGCGGCACATGGAAACCCGCGAGGCGCCACTCAAAATTGTTTCATGGCCAAAAGCCAAAACAAAAAAAAAAACAAAAAAATAAAGAGAAAAAAAAAATGCTAAAATGAGAATGAAAAAGTAAAACATTGTTACTTTTGGGTTAACCGAACTGATGTACAACACTAAATGGATTAAGGCCTGCAGTCAGTGCCGATGTCAAAGCTAAAGCACAATTCTGGGACGCTCAACTGGGACTCAACCTGGGCCAGGGCCAGACCCACTCAGCAATACACTCGGGGCGAGAACTGAACCAAATAGTATAGTGACGAAAGTTCTTTTTGGGTTAGTTGAAATTACCTGCAAGTCCTTGTGGGCATTAAAAGTGCAGGTGTTGCAGCACACATTCACATATACGCAGACACATATACACAAACATACGGAATTCCACACACAGCAGGAGATATAACAGTAGCAAAATACATAAAACTAGTTGCAACAGGAATGTTCAGTGCAATTTGCACATTTTACTGAGAACAAAAACGAACAGAATGCTTAGAGTGAAAGGGAGAGAGAGAGTCTAGAGAAAGAGAGAGACAATGCAATGCATTGTCTATTTGAAAACTTTAAGAGTTCTAAGCTCTAAAAGTAACTTTAAATCGTTGCACAAATTGGCAGCATAAGCCAGAAAGCAGCCGTTTAGAAGAAAACTGCAAAACTACAGTTGCGAAATGCCAGTAAGCCAGAAAATATTAATTTTATGAATTTGATGCTAAGAAATGTAGAAGCTTAATGAAATGTAAAGCATTTGCAAAGGTTTACACGGTGTTACAATTCTTGGAAAAAGAAATGGAAATGAGAATGGGTATAAAAAGGAGAGTAGGAGGAATAGTTTATGCTGAGGAATATTTTTAAGGAATATGAATTCAATTAAAAGTTGAAAATCATTTATAAACCTATAAATAATATTAGAATGAGAAATAATTTTCTTAGTGTTAACATCATTAAAGAATGGAAATTCGAAAATTCCAAAAAATATTCAAGTTAAAAACTAATAGAATATAAATCAATTTATATTTTAAATTTTAGATCAAAGTTTATATAGTTCTGGAATTAAACAGTTGACAAAAAATTATTTGTAGTATTTGGACTTGCTTAGTATGTTTAAAAGCGGCAACGTTCAGCATAAAGAAATAATATATATGTGCTCGTAAAACTTACATTTCATTATCCTTTGGTAAAGCCGAAATTGCATAAACCACAAAACTTGACCACGTGCAAACTTAATGACTACTAAACTCTAATAGCATCATGGCATTCGCTTGCCCGTCGACTAGACTTTAATGCCAAATGTCCGACAGTAGCAGCTGCAAAACATCATCAGCAGCAACAACAGAAACAACAACAACAATAAGAACAAGCAATCCGCTTAAGACTACTAAAATTTGTGTGAATTAAAAGATTTGATAACATGCTACAAAACACAGAGCTCATTTCATGGCGAACCGAAAATAACTCATATACGCACAGACATTTTTCTCTTTCTCTCTTTCTACTTTTCGCTCGCTCGTATGCGCTGCTCTCATAAAGCGTGTTGCACTCAGTGTGAGTGTGTTGAGCGTGAACCTTATGAAAATTTTAAAGCATTTTTACTGAAGTAAATTCAAAATGTTCCCCTTAACAGATGGAAACTTTTGAGCTGTTTTGCTGGGCAGCTACTATTAAAGGATCCATCAACATGTAATGCAAGTATGTATGTGTGTATGAAATGAAACTATGCATGCAACAAAGTATGTGCAACATTTTGCTACTCTCGCTCACTTTGTCTCCTCTTTCCTCTCTCTCTATTTCTGAAGTCTGCTGAACAATTTGCTATCAAATTATGCCTGTGCTGAGAGCTCTGAGTGAAAAGTGTCGTAAAAAGCACATGAAAATTTTTTGACCAAACTAAAAAAGCAAAAGAAAAAGGTATAGAAGAAGTCACAACATCTATGCAACATTTTGAAGCATTTTTATGAGCATAAAGGAAAGGCAGAAAACGTAGAGGAAGCCAACGAAAAGTTGCAAGCTATTTATTGAAACAACAATAAGCAAGAGCATGGTGTGGCGGGACGGATAGGGCGTTGCTATGAGGGAAAATGGCTTTTCAAGAGCATATTTAAAGAACGTAAGATGATCTCAGGAAGCAGGGAGCGGAAAGTGGAAAGTAGGAAGTGAGCAGAGTTGGTAAGAAGTAAGAAGAGTTGCACTTAACATGTGTGAAAAATGTGTGTCCAAGGCGAAAGCCACAGGCCACAAAAAGTCGTAACAAAGCACGTGAGACGAGAATAACATCCAGCTATGCAAGAGAAACAAAATGGGGAAAAAAAATGTTGAGATGGCGCCCCATTCTTAACTAACTACTACACATTATCCCCCTTGCCATGCAATGTCCTTACATCGCTCTCTCTCTCTGTCTCTCGTGTTCTCTGTTTATCCCTTTCTGTTTTAGTGCGTCTTTGACCGCATTTATGCGCAACAATTCCGTTTCGCTTTTCCACGCTTTTCCATGCTTTTCCTGCTGCTCGAGCATCGCTCGCCTGGCAAATTGCCATAAAAATTTCAAGCGCCACAAAATATGCAACGCTCAAATTTGTGCAACCAACTGCATGTCTGTGTGTGTGCGTGTGAATGTGTGTGGTTGTGTGTGTATAGCCATGTAATTCGCATTGCATTTTCGTAGCATACTTTTCGACGCTGCCGCAATGTTTTTCGGATTTAGATTTATTTATTTTTTTTTTATTTTATTTAATTTTTTTTTTTGTTTTGTTCACTGGTTGGCGAATTAAACAATGCCCGCACATTTTTTTTCACACCTTTACAAAATGTTTTTGGGAAGGCCAAATGAGCCTTGGAGCTAACAAAACGTTTTTAACTATGCGATTTGCAGCAGACAATTGAAATGCGATGAGCGCAAAAGTGGAAAATGTTTTTGGTTACAAAATTAAATGTTTAATTGTTTTGAAAGTGAAACTAGTTAAACCTTTTTTAAATCTTCTAAAAATTTATATATTTAATAAATTAATATATATATATATATATATATTTATATATTTAATAAATTAATATATATATATATATATATATTTATATATTTCCCAAATTATTATTTTTATTTTTTTTTTATTACTAAATTATTATTATTTTAATTGTTATTTAGTATTTTCATAATATTTAAAGCATACATTCTAGAAATTTTATTTTTATTAAAAATTATAAAATTTATTTCAAAAATTGATCATAAATTAATTTCAAAAATTGATCATAAATATAAATATATATTATAAATTTATTTTAAAAATATTTAAATTTAAAAATAATATTTCAAAAATTTGAAATAAATGTATTTAAAAAATTTATTATATTATTATTTTTTCTTTCAAATTATATAAATTATAAATATTTTACTGTCATGGAATAATAAATTGTTTGTTTTGAAATGTTTATTTATATACGTACAAAATATTTAAGACATGCATAGTAGAGATCTTAACTTCATCCTTGATGATAACAATTTCTTAAACTAAAACACATTCAGAAAATGTCAAAGAAAATTAAGATTTAAATATTTATGTAATAGAATAAGTTAAGACTTTGTCTTGAGAATTGCACTTAGTAGTTTCTGTTCTACTTACTTGCATGCAAAACATTTAATATTACTGTCTGTAGTTACGTTAATCCAGCAACGCCCACTGTATTCCTTACTCTTTGAAGACATCCAGCGAAAAATTTCTAAACAACAGTTGCATTAACCTCGTTTCAATTGCGTTTGCCGAGAACTTGATATTTGAAGTTGTTAAGTGTTTTGTGTGTTACTTCGATGACTCCAGCAAAAGTGCCTAGCGGTGAATTGCAAGTCCTTAACTGGCAGACAAAACATTTGAAGCTAACCGCAGACACTCAACAGACACCCAAGGCTCCAATTGCATCCTTTACGCTCTCTCTTTCCTTTTCGCCTTAGCTTTTTCAACATTTTTGTTATCCTGTTGCTGTTGCAACAGTCCGTGGCAAGTTGCCGACCTACTGACTAAGAGTTAAACAACAAGTGTCACATGCAACACTGACTATGTCCCACCTACATACATACATACTTACAACCTGCCTGCCACAGTCTCTCAAAGCACGCACAACTTTCACTCTTGTGTTGAGTCTGGCAGACAGTCTCCAAATATGCAACAATTTTCTCTTTCTTTCATCCTTTTGCTGTATTTTTCTTCTCATTTATTTTTCATTGTTGTTTTTGTATTTTGCATCCCAAGACTGCAATGTTTTTTCCCCTTAGGGCGTTTCGTAGCATGCAACTTTCTTAGCATGCGCTTGTTTTTC
>JBAMBR010003095.1:0-20491 GCA_037044475.1 Zaprionus obscuricornis | reverse complement strand
ATAGATTTATGTTGCATGTAAAAATGGACGTTGATTGTTGTTGTTGTTGCTGGTTGTTTTTGGCTAAAGCTTACGCTTAAGACACTTTGATGGTTTCTTCAGCATGGGCCCAAAAAAAAAAATAAATGCTTTGACTATTCGATATTTCATTTCAGTTTATCGCTCTTTGTCTGTCGAACTGCAAATTTGATTTAATGTAATCGAAAACCATTCGAACGGTCACTTGATGTTTGCTGCTACTACTACTACTACTTCGTCTTCTTCTTCTTCATTGTTGTTGTTATTTCGTTAGATTTAACGTCCTTGAGCTAAAGTCTTTGCATTACGATGTCGTAATATACTTAGAACTCAGACAAATTGTCTCTTTGTCTGTCTATCTGTCTGTCTGTCTGGCCTAACAGTTATTCCGGTCTATTCACTTGAACATAAAAAAACTGGCTTTAAGTAATGTTAGATCTTAAAAAAAAAATATAAAAAAAATAAAAAAAAAATAAAAAAATAAAAATAAAACTCGTTTCAATTTAATGCAACATCAAGAGTTTTAGCGATTTTTCTCTTTTTGCGAAATACTAAAGTGCAACATTGAGTCTCTGAATATTTTTTTTTGTTATTAGAAGCAAAAGGTTAATAACCGTAAAAAATAAAATTTTTTTTTAAAAAATATCTAAATTTTCCCTTGAAGTATATATAACTTCAAGCCCTTCATAATGTTATCTTATCTATAATAATACTAAAGAATTTTTGTTATACAAACACTTAATCATAATCATGACAAAAAAAAAGTTGCTTTTCATATATATGATATAACACTATATACATATTATAGATAACAATAGAAAAATCGTCTATAGTTTCTTTTAGACTGTTATCTAGAAACTCTATTAAATAAAGCAACAAATAATTTATTATATTTTAAACTTTATTTTCAACTGTTTTCATTATGTAAAAAAAATATTCATTATTTTTATGCAGTTAAAAAAAATATATATATTGTTGCTCATAAATTCTGGTAAGCAGTAAAAAAAAAATTGAGAAAAAAATGAGAGAGAAATAATAGTAAAAATAAACAAAACAAAAAAAAACGTTAACGTAAACGAACGAAAATTCAAAGCAGCTGCACAGCTGATGATGATGAAACCTGTAATAAACTTTTGTTTTTTTTGCATATTTAATGAGCTTGAATATATTCACAATGTGTGTCAGTGTTAAAAGCTAACAGCTGATTGCACTGTATATGAATACAAGAGATACAAGAGACACACACACACACATATACACACACATGCATGCATGCTATGAATATACACACGGATACAAAATAAAAGTGAAAAAGAAGAGGAAAGAAAATAAAAAAAAATCAATACAATGAAGAAAAAAAAAATATATATAAATATATGATATGTATATGTATATGTATAGGTATATGTATAGGTATATGTATAGGTATATGTATATGTACTTATAACCAAAACCGGTTCATAGTCGCCGCTGCGTGAGACGCATACAAATATCTACAAAAGTTTAATGATTATGATAATAATGATGATAATGAAAATGTCGATGCTAAATGCTTGCTGATGATGTCTTTTGTTTTGCTATTGTTGCTGTTGCTGTTGTTGTTATTGTTGCTTATTCTTACTGTCATACTAGACGCAAAAAAAAAAAATTTGCATTTAACTTAAAGTTTTTTGCAACGCAACGCAACGCATAGACATAGACAAGGAAGTTAAAATTGAAATAGAAATAGAAATTGTATACCCTGCAGCTAAAATGTTAAACAGCAGGGTATATTCTCTTAATGAAATAAATGACATTTACGACTCTGTCTCTGTCAATGAACTGTTTAAAGCTTAAGATGATGCAGAGACACATCTAATTAGCTTTATGAACTTTAATTATAACAGTCGCTCGCTCTTTCTCTCTCTCTCTCTCTCTCTCTTTCTTTATCTGATAATAAACAAAATATTTTGTTTATTAACTTTACTTATCTATGCATATGGTACGTCAAGCTTTATGCGCTTATATTAAATCATAATTAACGCAGATTTAACACTAATTAAACAAATTACACAACATATTATATTATACTGATATTTTAGCTTATCAGATGAGCAAACAATAGCATAAACTGCTGATAGTTGGTTTTATCTAAATATTTTATATATATTTCATAGTTGAAATAAAATATCAAATATTCATTTTTCAAGTTTATACATAAAAATTGTTGAATAAAGTTAAGAAATATAATAGAAAAAAAAAAGAAAAGAAAAAAAAACTAAAGCTGCTTTAAGTTTATGCATAATATTTGTGCAGTTGCAGTTGTGGTTAGCATTATATATTCACACAATGCATTGCATATGCATTAAGTTTATTAACTTTATAAATAAATGAGTTTAGCATGCAATTTGCGTATTAATTGTTGTACTTCTCACTCTCACTCTCTCTCTGTCTCTCTCTCTCTCTCTTTCTGTCTTTCTACTGCTAAAAGTTTCAATGTTGCCACAGGACACGCACATAAATTTCATTTCATATTGTTGAAAATGAAAACTTTTGTCTGATAATCGAGAAGGGCGACGGGTGTGTGACAGCACGTGCTTATCGCATGACCGTTAAGCTGTCATTTGCATAAAATAATAGTGAAAGAAAAGCAACAAAAAAAAACATGCAGAGACAGTGAAAGAGAGAGATGAATGAATGAATGAATGAAAGAGAGAGATGAATGCGAGAAAAGTTGCAACACAAAAGTAATTTTATTATCAAAATGTGCAAAATGAGCAAACGTGACGCAAAAAGAACGTCATACGGGTCGGTTCGCATGCACATGAAATACTATGTCAACAAAATGACGAAACAAGCTTGAAGCTCGAGACAAATTTAAATACCATGCTGTGATTGAATGAGAAATGTAAATATATATATATACTATATATATATGTATGACGTATTATGTCTGTAAAGAGCAAAACTAGAGAAAGGTGAATGTTAGGTTTTTTTGCATGAGCGAAGATTTAATGCTTGAGTTTAAGTTAAAGAAAATGCAATATAGTTTTTATTTTTATATGTATATATTTATATTATATTTTATATTTTTATATAATTATGTAGATTTATTTTATGGAACTTAAGTTGCTTAATCATAAATATAACTAAGCAACTGACGCAGCATGAATCAATAATTAAAAGAATTTCATGTAATATTTATAAAAAAAAAAAAACAAATACAATCAAGAATTTCAATGTTGAGTTATTAAAGAACAAACGAGCAGCGTGAGAGAGAGACAGAGAGAGAGAGAGAGAGAGTGTATTTATAATGTCAATTGGTAATTTTCCACTGACTGAAAAACAAACAAAACAAAAAGCAAAAGAAAAAGAAAATGTAGTGTTAGTTCTTAGTGGTTGAAAGACATTTGGAAAAATTAAAGAAAGAAAGAAAAAAACAAACATAATGCTGCGACATGTGAAGTCAACAAGAGCAGAAGCGTGAGAGTAAGAGAAAGAGAGAGAGAGAGAGAGAGGTTGAGAGTGTGCTTAATGATGATGATGTTGCTGATGATGTTACTGATGATGTTGCTGTTGTTGTTGATGATGATGTATCCATATCTCGTATAAACTCTAAGGCAATGTAAAAAGAGCAACGTCTTTTTTTTCAATCAACACAAGAACAACGTCAGCGTCAGCAGCAGCGTCAAATCGTTCGTCAGTCAGTCTGTGATTTGATTTCAAGCCACGATGAATGCTCAACAGTAGCAGCAACAACAATAACAACAACAGGAAACAGAAGAAGAAGAAAACAAATTCAACTTTTGTTTTCAATTGAATTTTGCATTTTCTTCTTTCTCTCTTTCTCTGCACAAACAAAGCAAACAATTTTTTTTATCGCCAAGTATGACATCGACGTAAGTGGAGCAATCAAGTGTTGAAAAAGCAACAACAGAAATAAATAAAAAAAAAAATAAAATAAAAATAAAAATCAAGTAAGAAAAGTTCATATTGCTGCACAGAGTGACAAAGTGTTGCAAGAAAAAATATAAAATATTTTTAAAGACTGTCAAATCAAGTTAGCAGCTGCATATACCCCAAGAACTGTAGCTATAGGGTAAAATAAAAAAAAAAAAACATGACAATAAGATGAAAAAACAAACAAAAAAAAGAAAAAGAAAGCAAAAAAAAAATAAAAAGTTGATTATGAAAAAAGTTGGTTAAAATTGCGCGTCGTTTTAACTCTTTCGTCTTTCGTTTTTCGATTAGATGTTTTTGTGTAATTACATCACAAGTCACTTAGTTAACCTTGGCTTTTATGTGTCTCGAGTCTTTCGTCCTTGTACAATTTTTTTTCGTTGTCTACACTTTATCCCTGACGCTAATCTACAGATTGCCTGCCTGCACTCGATGTTGTCGTTGTCGTTGTCCTTGTCAGATTTGTTTTTTTCGCTTAGCGCGTGGTACTACAAATTTTCAAATATAATTTTTAATTTTCTTCTATCTTCTCTCTCTATCTCTCTCTTTTGCTTTCTCTTTTACTTCACAAAGAACTTGTTATAAACTTGCCTGCGCTACGTTAATTAACTACAAAATAAATTATTAATTTATCTATTAAATTTTCATTATGTTAATATATTTTATAAATTATTTATAAATGCAATTTAATGCGTGACAATATGATAAATAAATTCTAATGATTCTTTTACATTATTAATAGTTTTCAACTGTATAAAATATGTAAAACAAATGCACAAAAAAAAATTATTGATTTTTATTTCTATTTCAATTATTGAAAGTGTAAATGTTAATAAAAAAAAATATCAAATGCAATGTTAATAAATAATTTATAAATAATAAAAAAAATACTCGCAGCTCAGTTAAAGTGCAGGGCGCAACAATTCAATAAAAATTTGCATATTTTATAAAAATTTTATCTAGATTCATTTTTTAGCTGAATTTACATTTAAGCTAATTGCATTTTCAATTCTAACCTTTAACCTCCCTTGACGCCTTTGCGTGCACGTCAAAAAAAAGGGAAGAAATATTAACGCCAAGCTTAAATTATAAATGACCTTGGTGAATTTGCTATTTGCCGTTTTTTTTTTTTATTTTGCACCCAACAATTTTTTTTATGGCTAGGCAAAAAAAAGTGAAAAAAAATAGCGAGAAAAAAAAACTATGCATAAAAAAAAATGCAGTTAAATAAAAAATTTATTTATTTTTTTTAACAGCATTTTTTTTTTTTTTGTATAAATATTATTTTGACAGTTGAAGTATATAAAAACAAGGAAGAAAAAAAATAAAAAATAAAAAAAAACATAAGCGAAAACTGCTGAAAAAGAAACATAACTGTAAACATGCCATGAAACATTTTGTTTTTCTTCTTGTTGCTGTTGTTGCTGTCCAGTAGTCGAAAAGGGATTTTTCTTGTTTGGCGAGAAAATGAAGAAAAATCACAGCGGTAAATCTCATTTTATATGCACAGCATATACACACACACACACGCGAGAGTAAGCACACTTACACTTACATACAACAACAAGCAAAAAAAAAACAGAAGAAAAAAATAAACAGCAAACAAACCAATACTCACACACACACACTCACACACACACATAGACACAGATACAGATACAAATACACATACTTATACTTGACATAAAAAAAATCAATAATAAACGCCTTTTGCGCCATTTTGCTCATGTTTACGGCTACGTGTGTGTGTATGTGTGTGTTTTGTGTATTTTGTGTCTGTGTGACCGCAAAAGTTTTGTCAAGTTTAAGGCAAAAAGCATAAATAATCCTTTAACACACAACACGTGCGTCTCTCTCTCTTTTTCTATCTCTCTCTAACGCTTTCTCTCTCACTCGCTCTTTAGTGTTTGTTGTGTAAATGCAGCCGCCATATTCGGCAAAATAAAAAAAAAGAAGAAAAAATGCCATCATGCTGCGCTTTATTGTTGCAATTTGTCAGTGCCGCAAGTGGCAACAGCAAGCAAAATAACTGCACACATACACACAAACATCAAAGCATGCCGACAGTCTCCATGTGTTGTTGTTTTGTATTTGACTCTGCCACAGTGACACCTTTTTTTTCCCCCCCATTGCATTTACTTGTTTTGCCTGTCATTTTTTTTTGCAGCAAGCAAGTTTCAAGGGGCAGCACAGAAAGAAAAAAAGGGAAACTTTTTATACATTTTTTTTTTCTGTATGCCAAAGGATGCAAACGCAAGCAAAAGCCAAATGTGTGTGTGTGTGTGTGTGTGTGTTTGTATGCTATGGCATGTGGCATGTTAACGCTGTAGCAATGTCAGAGCAAAAGCATAAACGACCAGAGAGACTGTGAGCCAAGATAAACAGACAGTTGAAGGCAAAAGCTAAAGAAGAAACAGAGGCAGAAGTAGAAGTAGAAGTAGAAGCAGAACAACATGTAAAGGACTGCAGTATCCTTCAAGCTGTCATAGTCAAGCATGTTTTGGCTTATTATTAGTAGTATGACCAGCACAAAATATACATATATACAAACATATATATATATATATATATATATATAAACTATGCATATAGCTTAACTATAGCTAAAGATTTATGCTATAATATTATGATTTTTATATAAAGAATATGCAAAAAAAAATGTCAAACATAAGAACATTTACTTATCCTTAACTATAATCTTTACGCCTCATATACAAAAAAAAAAAATATATATATATATATGTTTGTACTATAGAGAATCCAGCATCTAAAGTTACATTGTTCAGGCAAGCACAAAAGTTTGATTAGAACCTTTAACAAATGTTGTCATAAATGAAACTTTGATGCAAATAAATATGTTAACTTGCTGCCCGTATTTTGCTGCAGCAATGCTTGACAAACATATATACACAATATATATTATATATATATACAGTTCTTCTATATGTTACTGACAGTCTGTCAGACATTTTACAGTATAAATTAAAGTAGAAAATTTGTTTGATAAGTTGCAAACAAACGATGACAAAGCATAAATTAAACAATTAATTTTTGTTGCAATGGCAATGCAATAACAATTTGCTGTCGTCGTCGTCGTCGTTGTTGTTGCCACAGACAAATGTCAAATTCAACCACAAATCAATTAACAAACAACATTAGTCTGTCACATTGCATTTGAAAGCCAAGCTTTTCAAAGGGTTACGACATGCAGGTCAAATAGAACCCATCAATTATACACTAAGTACTACTACTACAAGCAGCAGCTGCTAGACTATAAAGCAACAATTAAAAGCAAAGGTAAAAGAGAGAGAGAAAGAGAGAGAATTGTAAACAGCTTATTCTTGGCTTATTCATATTCATTTAAGACATGTTAAGACCGTATTAACTGATAGCTTTGCCAATAGATTATTTCACACTTCTCATTGAACATAAATTGTTTTTAACACCTGAATTAATTTGTTATTGTTTATAAATAGAAAGTGTAACTATTGCTGAAAATGTTGTGTTTTGAGCATCCAAGGATGTCATTGAATGTGCCACAGGATATTAATAGTAAATGCAATTCTCCAATGACAGGACACAAAACTCAATTTTGTTAAATAATTCAATTTTTATATAAAAAAGTAGAAAAAATAAAGACAACAATGACTAGTTGATGCTCTATATAACATTTCAAGGTTAATACTAAGTATGCGCTGGTAAATGAACAGTAAATGAAATAAGTTGCTAATTTAATTTATATTATTTAATTTATATATTTATTTAATTATAATAAACAACGGGCACTTAATATAAATTATCAGCAATTTACATTGACATTTTTTTATTGAATGAAAAATAGAAAAAAAAAATAAAGAAATATATGTAGAAGATTTTAAGCTTTGCTTTTGTTATATATGTACATATTTTTATATATTTTATATATTTTATATATTTTATATATTTTATATATTTTATATATTTTATATATTTTATAAATTTTTATATATTTTTATATATTTTATATATTTTTATATATTTTTATATATTTTTATATATTTTATATATTTTATATATTTTATATATTTTATATATTTTATATATTTTATATATTTTTATATATTTTATATATTTTATTTTATATATTTTATTTTATATATTTTATATATTTTATATATTTTATATATTTTATATATTTTATATATTTTTATATATTTTATATATTTTATTTTATATATTTTATTTTATATATTTTATATATTTTATATATTTTATATATTTTATATATTTTATATATTTTATATATTTTATATATTTTATATATTTTTATATATTTTATATATTTTATTTTATATATTTTATTTTATATATTTTATATATTTACATATATATTTTTTTTACTTAGCATTTTATTTATTGAATCTTCTCTTAATTGAAGACTAACAATAATTTATCAAATCTTATAAACTATATATGATATTTGTTATATATATGATATACAAATATTTTTCTCTTTATGAAAATGACCTTTTTTTCTCACACTCTTTTTCTTACGATTGAAGTTTATTATGCTGAAGGTCAATAAAAAAAAATAAATATAGAATAAAAAAAAAATGACGTCTCAAAATGAATTTGTCAATATCTTTATTGCATATTTGGCCTAGTTTTCAAAAAAAAAAAAAGCAAAAAGATTTAAATGACTTTTCAACATTTCATTTTTTATTATTAAATTGTAAAAGCAAAAAAAAAAAGAAAGAAAAAAAAACCCCAAATGAAACTGGTGTAGGTCAGCATCAAACCACTTTATTTTGGTATCACATACACACACACACACTCGTACACATAATAAAAATGCTCATACATAACTCGATTAGCTGGCAAAGACTTTTTAGCTAATTAAGTCATAAAGTAATAGAAATACTTTCGCTTATCATTTTTTTCTTTTTTTTTTTTTTTGCCTACTTCTTCGTCTACATCATATTTAGGTTTATCATACTTAATACTAGATGTACTATATAATACTATATAAAATAATGCACGAGTATTAACTAAATATTTTATATATATTTTTTATTTTTTTTTCTTTGCCATTGTATCGTGCTACACCGTATGATTAACTGGTTTAAGTTCATAAAATTTTGTACTGCTGGTGTGCGGCAAATAAAACTAGAACGGAAATCCGGAAAAACTTTGAATGAAATGTGAAAAGTTTTTTTTTTATTTTCATTATGATGTTTCCTTTTACACAAAGAGAATAAATTCAATTAAATAGAAAAACTAAAAAAAAAAAAGATTGAGTAATAAAATAGCATAAACATAATTGTCTGCTTGACAATAAAATATTTGACAATAGCAAAAAATTCTATGCTGAGAATTTAAAACTTGGATTTGTATATGTTGAAGAATAAAAAATAAAAATAAAATAAAAAACAAATTAAAACTAAAATTAAATTAAAAAATAAAAATAAAATAAAATAATAATAAATAAAAATAAAAATAAAATAACAAATAAAATAAAATAACAAATAAAATAAAATAAAAATAAAACAAAAATAAAAAAAATAATAATAAAATGAAAATAAAATAAAGCAAAAATAAAAAAAATAAAATATATAAAAATCCATGAAAAAAAATTAACATCATCTTATCAAATATTTTTTTTTTCTAAAACTTTTCAATGCTCATACTTCCAAGTCTATATTAAGCAGCAACACTTAAAATTCCATTTCAAGTTTGTAAATATTTTTTTTAATTTGTTTTAATCTTTAATTAGTTGTAAAAATAATTTATGCAAATATTTTAAAAAATTGTTAAAAAAAGAAAAGAAAAACTTGTTTTTAAGCACTTAAAACACGTTTTTTGTCTACTAGTAGTATTCGCATAATTTTTGCAGAGTATGTAAATGTCACTTTAACTAATTTGTAAAAAAAAATACTCTATATTTATTGTTGTTGTTGTTTTTTTTCATTCATATGATAATGAATAAAGCATTTTTTTTTTTTTTTTTTTGTGTTGATTAGAAACTGTCGCATGGTTATTGAGTATTATAGTTAGTTATATTATTATTAGTTAGTACAAAGAAAAATCGTGTGTGTGCTATAATATTGTTAAGTATACGTATGTATGAATGTTCGCTAAGCATGAGTTGTTAATCTATATATTATATTATATGCATACATATGTTATTGTAATTTACGCATGAAATGACCAAAGCAAGGAGAGCAATAACAGAAATAAGAAGGAATAAAGTGTGAAGTGTGTGTAGTGTGTGTGTAGTGTAGAAAGAGATGAAAACTTGACAAAAGGCTGGCAACTTGACAGTCAAAGCGACGATGGCAGCAACGGCATGTCAAGTAGCCGCATGTGGGGGCAGGTAGTGCGATAAGTATCGTTATGTGAAATACATATATATATGTCTCTGTTCTAGTAGTTGTGTAGTTGTTGTTGTTGTTGTTACTCGAGCAATGCGACGCTTGTTGTTGATAAGAAATTTATTAGATTAAAGCAAACGATTGCCGCGATTACACTGACTGACTGAATCTACACCTCACTCGCTCGCTCGCTCGCTCGCTCACTCACTCACTCACTCACTCACTCGCTTCTTCACCTCGTCTTCGTTTCGTCTTCGTCTTTCAGTTATTCGCCGCAATCTTCGTCTCTGTCTTCTCTGTCTTGTTCTTTATACGCCCGTGCCATGCTTTACTCTGTTTCATTTTTCGATTTCGTCTTTCGGTTTTTGTGGCTTTTGTCGCCGAATCTTTTTTGCTCATTTATTAGTCTGCCAGGCAACGAGCCGCTGTACTGTCTGTTGGCCGCTTCGGAGTCTCAACTGGTCAGACCTACTAAAACTGAACAATCCGTCGTGTTCTTAGCCTTGTGTCGCGTTTTTTAGTTTACAAAAAAAAAAAAAAAAGTAAAATCATGTAAATTCATTGAGAAAATTTTGCAAAATGTTTTTCTTTTACGTTTTGTTGTGTTCTTCTCACTGTTCATTTTGTTGTCTAATAAAAGTGAAAGTGTTTTAACGTCACATCAAGTGTTGCATACATAAAGGCGTTCATACAACATTAAACATAATAATATACAATATGAAGTTTACACGTGACATTTATCATAATTTTAAAATATTTAACAAAAAATATTTTAAACTTGAATTAAATAAACATTTCAAGTTAAATAAATAAATGCCGAACAAAGTTTAAGGTAACATGTCTTTTGTCTTTTTTGTCAATATGTTTATCATAAACAATCAAGGTTTATAAATATTTAATGTTTACACGTGACAAATTTACGAAAAATTAACTAGTTCAAGGTAAACTTTTTTTTTTTTTTTTGATAAGAATTTCATTCAAATTTATTTTATGCATTATTATAAATTTTATAAAAAAAAAAAAAATAAATGTTAACTTTATAGATTTTGGAAGATGTTTTTATATAAATTTCTATAAATTTCTTTAAATTTCATTTAAATTTAATTTAAGAAAAAAATCATGATAATTGTTAATTAATTCAAATACATAAAGAAAGAAAGAAAGAAAAAAAAATTTCGATTTTATTTATTTTGCCCACATAATTGTCCCGCATAATCAAAGCTTAGAAAATGTTGTTTAAATATTGTGCGCCATGCTTACAATAATCTCATAATAATACAAATGAAAGATAATGAAAACTTAAGTGAAAGTCTGTCAATACACATATAGAATAATGATGAAATACTGAAAATAGAAAAGAAAAAAGAAAAAAGAAAAAGCACACAAATGGCGCGTGTTGAAAAGTGTAATATTACTAGTGAAAAATGTATGCTTATCAAATCATGTTAAACACATTGTGTTTAATTTGTATTATAAAGATAATGAGAAATTTTTATTTTTACTACATACTCCAAATTTACACACACACACACACGCACACACACAAAACAATCACGCGAGACAACTATATATGTGATAGTAATTTTATTATTGATTATAAACTTGTATATTGACATCAAGATAAGCTAAACATATACTAAGCTTATAGTTTATATATATATATATATATATATATATGTATTATCTTTAATATGCGACTTAAAACATTATTTAAATTTCAATTCAAATCACGGCAAATACAAATACCGTTTTAAGTTTATGTCTTTATATTTTCTTAATTTTTTTTTTCTATATAGAAAATTGATTAAATGCAATGAAATTAAAAAATGATTTAATCGCAATCACAGCTATCGAACATTGAACTTGACAATTTTGCCAAGAGGCATTCACTTTTGAGTGTTTGCTGCCTTGCTACTCAGTTTAAGCAACCGCCTGCTGCAGCTATTGTCTCTGCTCTCCATTGATAATCATATATTTGGGCCAATAGATCTTTGACTCTACACTGTAAGAAATAAGGGGAATAATTATTGTTAAATATCAGAAAAATCAAATACTTCATCAATAATAAGTAGTTTATAATTGAAATTAAGTTTTAACATATGAGAATCGAGGAGAAAGACACTTCCAATTTTAAACAACTGCCAGGAAATAAAATATTATTTAAAAATAACTGAAATATTATATCAATCGCTTGGCATCACACTCACTTCACTGTTTGCCTGCTACTTCAAACTAAAGCCTAGCTTTAACTTATGAGAATCGAGGAGGAAGGCACTTCCAATTTAAAATAACTGCCAGTAAATAAATTTTAACTGAAATATCATAGGAATCAAACTCACTTCACTGTTTGCCTGCTGCTTCATACGAAAGCCTAGCTTTAACTTATGAGAATCGAGGAGGAAGGCACTTCCAATTTAAAATAACTGCCAGTAAATAAATTTTAACTGAAATATCATAGGAATCACACTCACTTCACTGTTTGCCTGCTGCTTCAAATGAAGCCTAGCTTTAACTTATGAGAATCGAGGAGGAAGGCACTTCCAATTTAAAATAACTGCCAGTAAATAAATTTTAACTGAAATATCATAGGAATCAAACTCACTTCACTGTTTGCCTGCTGCTTCATACGAAAGCCTAGCTTTAACTTATGAGAATCGAGGAGGAAGGCACTTCCAATTTAAAATAACTGCCAGTAAATAAATTTTAATTTAAATATAACTGAAATATCATAGGAATCACACTCACTTCACTGTTTGCCGGCTGCTTCCAAATGAAGCCTAGCTTTAACTTATGAGAATCGAGGAGAAAAGCACTTTCAATTTCTAATTTAAATAAATAGGAAATATCATAATACTCACTTAGGAAGACACCCTCACTGCCTTCACTTGTCGTACACTACTTGAAACTGCAGCCCAGCTTAAATATATGAGAATCAAGGATGAAATGACTTTCAATTTATAATTTAAATGGAAAGGATGTAACATAACATTCATCAACTTCACTTCCTGTCCGTTGCTCCAAACTGATGACTAGCTTAAACATATGAGAATCGAGGAGCATCATAATCCCATGGAAGCAATATCCACTTCTCTGTTTGCCTGCTACTCCAAACTGATGCCTAGCTTTAACTTATGAGAATCGAGCAGGAAAGCACTTCAAATTTAGAAAAAACTACCAAAAAGTAAAATAAGACCGAAATATTCTAAGAATTACTTGAAATCACACTCAATTTATTAGCTCTTCACAGTCTAAAAATGAAGCCTAACATTAACTTATGAGAATCGAGGAATTGATAAAATATCAAATAGTTTGAAAAAATCCGTTAAGACTTATAAAACACTTTCATTTTCTACAGTGTATTAAGAGACACGCCCATACAATTTGCTCTGTTGCAATTGGCAGCAAAACTCAGGCTCAGGCAATTGGTAATCGTTTGGTTTTGTTGTCCTGCATGTCCTGCCTGTCCGTTGGGTGTGTCTAGTGTCTAGTATCACTTGTAGAAACATGTTACCTTACATTGTTTTATGTTCTGTAAATTGCAAGTTATGGCAACTGGTGCTGCTATAAAATGCAGATAGAGATTTTTAAGACCTTGTACATGCCATATATTTATTTATACTATGTAAACTTTTAACGCATCTCAAAAGAAAATGTTTCTCAAAGTTTTTTTTATTATTATTATTATTATTATTTTTCTTTTGTGAGAAATTAATAAAAATCTTTTTTGCACATTTGTTTGGCAATTCAAAAAGTTGTTTTTTTTTTTTTTTTTGTTCGTTTTGTCATTGCATGCGTTATTTATAGTACTTCATATATAGCATACTATATAGTATAGTAGAGCATAATGTGTCAGTTTTGCGTTGCTCTTTTGTTGAGCTAATTTATCTGAATAAAATCTCGCAATGAATGCGATATGGCGAGATTGTGTTGCTCGTGTTTTTCTTACCAGAGTCTTAATGTTCTTTGACGCTTGTCAATTTGCAATCATTTATTAAAGCGCTTACAGAAAATCGCAACTAATTTGTTTACTCATCTCTATATATAGTATATAGTATATATATATATCTTGCATATTCTCAATCTCTGTCTCTTTCTCTATTTTTTTTGCAGGCAACAAACATTTGGACAGGCGAGTGTGGCATAACACGCAGCATCAGCTGCTAATCGAGTACAACAACAATCATAAATCATCATCATCATCACGCAGCAAGCAAGCAACAACAAAAGAAGCAGCAACAACAGCAGCAGCAGCAGCATAACGTACAACGATTGAGTTGCAAAAAAAAAAAAACTTGAAAAAAATCGCCAGGACTAAAAACGAGAAAAAGCCAACTAGAAATTCGCATTAATCATACGACGCGTGTGCCGCGTTTTTTGAGCTACTTTTGAAGACGCATTGTTCAAATTGCCATCGATATGTTTGCGAAAAAGCCGCACAATGCACCGCGCACTTGACACGCGTTGAGTTACCATCAAAAAAAAAAATAAATAAAAATAATTTCAATCGATCAAACGGTCAAAAAACAAAACCTCAAACATTAAATTTTATTTTATTTATTTTTTGTCATTTTTGGTTTTTAATTTTTTTCTTCGATTTATTTTTTTAATACGATTTTGCTCGATTCATAAAATTTCGCGTAATATTTGAATAAATTTGAAGTGTGCCGCATGTGGGTGACGGGGCTAAAAACGTTCACTGGCAGCTACAACTGCAATAACAACAACAAAAATAACAACAGCAATAAAAGAAAGACGAAAGGCAGCCAATTTATTTTGCAGCCAAATTTTGCTCAATTCATTTTTTGCTGGCCTGTGATAATAACGTTAACGTTCTTAATGAATGACTTTCGGTTCAAGTCACTTTATCGTGCCATTAAAACAACAACAACAACAACAAAAACTACAACAATTTTAACTGAAGAAACAACAACAACAACAAGTGTTGGCAGCTTCATTAAAAGAGAAAAAATCAATCGCAACAACAACAATAATAACAAGAAAAAGAAAACTAGTTTTGATAATAGTAACAATAATAATCCGCGTACTTATAATAACAGCAGTAAATCGAATAAAGTGTTCCTACATTATATACCACGTGATCCGCGTCTAAGAATTTTTAATAAAACCGCCACACTGAATAAACACTTGGGTCACAAGCGACGCACCATAAGTGAATTGAATATAACTGAAGATTTATGTAATTATGGTGAATTAATTGGTGGCAATAATTATTTTAATCAGTGTCTCAGTGTCAGTGATAATATTATTAATAATAATAACAATAACAACAACAACAATAATAATAAACAATTAAAATTTCGTGGCCAACTGTAAGCGAAAAACGTGTGTGTAAAAAAAATACAACAAAAAAAATCTTTAAACTTTTATACGTTACGTTAGGCAAGTAAAAGCCATAGCCAAAGCCACAAGATAACGCTGTGAGATATAAAAAAAAAACTAAAGGTAAGTAAACAAATTAATTTAATTAATCAAGAATTAAATTAACTAAAAAAAATAAATAAAAAAAAAAAATTAAAATAAATAAATTCTTAGTGTAGAATATTAGCTAAAAAAAATTTAAAAAAAAAAATAAAAAAATTTGTAGTATAGAAAATTAGCAAAAAAAAAAATTACAAATAAATTAAAATAAATAAATTCTTAGTATAGAAAATTAGCTAAAAAAAAAAATTAAAAAAAAACTAAAATAAATAAATTCTTAGTGTAGAAAATTAGCTAAAAAAATTAAAAAAAATAAAATAAATAAATGCGTAGTGTAGAAAATTAGCTAAAAAAAATTTAAAAAAATAAAATAAATAAATGCGTAGTGTAGAAAATTAGCTAAAAAAAAATTACAAATAAATTTGCATTTTTATGAACTTTACGATTAACATTGTCTAAACAATTTTGCGTCAATTTTGCAAAAAAAAAAAAATACAAAAAAAATTGTATTTTCGCTTAATTAAAAATGGGTCAAAAATAAAAAAAGCAAAAAAAATTTGAATATTTAGCCAAATTATATAACTAGCCAAATATTATAATATGGCATAGCGCGAATATGCACTTAGCAGTATTATGCCAAGTCATTTTAGCACCATCAACAGCAAAAGCCAAAAAGTGCTCTATAAATAAAAGTTAGACAAACATGTCAGACATCGAGTGCCAAAATTTTGTAAAGAGAAAACGTAAACAACGCATTGGCGAAAACATTAAATGAAATTATTAAATAGTATTTTTTTTTTTTTTTTTGAGTAGAAATAGCAACTGTATATCGTATATATAGTCAAATATATATAAATCTCAAAGCTGAATCAGCTGTTCTCAGTGACGCAGATGCCATTTGATTTTTCGAGCTAATTTTCTTTTTAGCCAAAGAGATGAAAAAACATTTTATTTTTATTTTTATTTATATTCTCATGAGAAATTTTTCTTTTATTTTCTATTTTTTTTTTTTTGTGAGGTCAAGTTGAAGGCAAATTGGCGAAAAAAAAAATTTTTTCATCGGCGGAAAATGTTGAAAATGCCAATGCGAAAAACAGTTTCTGCACGAATTTGCAAACGAAATGTTTTCATTTGTTGTTTTTGTGTGTGAACCAAATAAAATAAAGAAAAACCAAAAAAAAAACAAGAGCAAGAGCAACAACTCAAATTGTTTGCAAACAAATCAGAGAAGAACAAGAAAAAATATATACCGCAGCAACAACAACAACGACAAGAAATTTCTATAACAAATTAAAAGCAGAAATTTAATTCTATTGAATTTCGATTTCTATTCAAGAAGCAAACTATTGACGCGTAAGTGCAACATCATGCTGCAACTTGATAAATTGTAAAAAAAATAAAAAAAAAATTGACGCAAGTTTTTTTTTTTTTGGCACAACTTTTTCAATCAAAGTCAAATACAAAAGAAGCTAAAAACTAAGCAAAAATCAAATTGTTAGAATGAAGAGTTGATGAGGTTTTCAAAAGCTTCAATTAAGATTAAAATTCAATTAATTTAGAATAAAAAAAAAATAAATAAAATAAAAGAAAAATCTAAGCTTATTTTTTTTTATATATTTTCTTTACAGTGTTGACATTTTGGGCAACGGATTAGGGATTAAAAATAAAAGGAAAGGAAAGCAAAGAGCAAATAGCAAAAAGCAATCGCAATCTAAATCCAAATCCAAATCCACCTAAAGCAAGAGCTACTTAAAAATTAATGTTAATTTTCTTATTGCTGAAAAAATCTATGTAAACTGTGTTCACAAAACAAACATTTTTACAAGTTTAAAGTTAAAACTAAAAACTAAAAACTAAGTAATACAAACAACTATAGAAGCCTTAAGATAAACAAAAATGGCAAAGCCAACATTAACAGCAACAGCAACAGGAGCAGCAAATGCAGCAGCTGTAACACAAACTGACAGCAGCAATGCAAATGCAAATAATAATAATATAAATAATAATAACAATAATAATAATAATCATAATCATAATAATAATAATAATAATAATGAAAATATCAATGATACGGATAATAATACAAGAAGTAGCAAACAAAATGGCAACATTTATCAACCAGCAACATTACCAGCACCGGCAAATACACCTTTAAATAAAGCCATCAAACATGATCTATTCCCTGAAGTAACATTTTGTAATCTATCTGTTGAGGAATTACATGATAATGCAGCTGGTTTAGGACATAGTCGTCTGGTACGAAATAGTATAATTGCCTTGGATGGTGATGGTAGCCTAACAATTGGCCTTATGAATGGCAATACACAGGTGAAGAAACGTAAACGTTTAATATCAAATGAATCGGGTGATTCAATTGATTCTAGCACTACGGAAAAGAAAACACCCAAAATGCCAGATGGTGGTTATGGTTGGGTTGTTGTATTTGCATCCTTAATGGTTTCACTTATTTGGGATGGATTATCATTCTCATTTGGTTTAATACATACGGAACTTTTGGCATATTTTGGTGAATCAGCATCAAAAACAGCTTGGATTAGTTCATTATTTTTCTCGGTGCCATTATTAATGGGTCCGATATGGTCAAATCTAGTGGATAAATATGGTTGCCGTAAAATGACAATATTGGGTGGCATTGTATCAGCTTTTGGTTTTGCCATTTCATCCGTTTGTAATTCCATTGAAATGCTGATGATAACATTTGGTATAATTAGTGGACTTGGATTGGGTATTGGCTATGTTACGGCCGTTGTTTCTATTGCCTTTTGGTTTGATAAGAAACGTAGCTTTGCCACTGGTATTGGTGCATCGGGTACAGGTATTGGAACTTTTGTTTATGCACAACTTACACAATATCTTGTGGAATCATATGGTTGGCGTGGTGCTACATTAATTCTAGGTGGCACTATGTTAAATGCATGTGTTTGTGGTGCACTTATGCGTGATCCAGATTGGTTAATTGAAGAGAATCGTTTGGAGAGTCGTTCACAGAGTGTTACAACATTTTCAAATTCAAGTGTTTGCCTAGAGGAAATTAAAAAATTACTAGATACTGGCATTACTAAAGAAGCTGTACTTGATACACTGGTAACGAAAAACAATACGGAAGCGAATCAACAAATTGATGATCCATTGGATACGGGTCTAAAACGTTATCGTAGTGAACTATTTTTACCAACGTTTCTTAGTGCACAGGAGCTGGATAGCATTTGTGAGGTGAAAAGTCTAAGTAGACGTTCATTACGGCACAAAGAAGGCGCTGAAGCACCTTCACGTGAGAATCTTTTATCAATGTCTTCGGGTGCTGCAGCCTATGGACCGACAGCACCAATACTTGGCTCACCAGATGATACACTCATGGGTGGCATACCGCCAGAAGTAGCTGAGGCTGCCAAGAAAAGTTATTTGGCTTCCATTGAAACATTATCACCCTCAGAGAAACGTTCAACAGTTGCTGGCACACCCAATGGTTCATTACGCTCATCCGATGAGGGTTATCTTACACAGAAACATAATGAGACAAATTATGCAAGTTCACGTTACTCGCTCAATGAAAATATCTTTATGGCAACACATAATACACCATCGCTATCCAATTTAAAGATCAATGGACATCGTCACAATTCTGTGGATATTTTAAGTGATGATATGCATAGTTATTATATGTCTATCAAGGAGGAATCCTTTGCATTGCTCGATCAACATCCACGTGCACAGCCATATTTACGTAATGCTGCGGCAGCAGCACGTAACGGAGCTTCATCAACAGTTATTACCATACCGGAGCATGAGCAAAATAGTGAATTGGCATTACGTCGTTCACGTCTGGATAGTATAACGGGTTTACGTCGTCTCTCCAAATCAAAGAAACCAAATCCGCATCGTTCAAATCTGCGTCGTAATATTTCAATAAGGAACTCCAATTTCTTGAAGGATATGCGTATACATCGTAATTCGATACATTATATTAGCCGCAAGTGCGAACTGGCCAACTTATATCTAATGTTCATTTTCTTTTTCTTTTTTTTCTTGTTCTTTTCTCTCATTTTTTTTTTCTTCTCACATTTTCCAACAATTTTTTTTTTTTTTTTTTTACTAACTGTTTAGTTTTAATTTTCCTCAACTGTTTGCAGCGTAAATTTGCATTTGAAATGCGATGAGAAATATGATAAAAAGTTTCATTTATTTTTTATTTTTTTTATACAATTTTTTTTTAAATAAAATATAATAAAATAAAATTCTTTATGCTGATTTTCAGTTATAGTTTCTTATAACTATAATAAAAAGAATTTTGTATAGCATTGAAAAACAAGTTTTCTCAATAGATAATTCAGTTTTTATTTAGTTGCAAAGAAACATGATTTTCTTATCACAACTTTGGCCGCACAAAACGTTGCAAAAAAAAAAAAAAGAAAGAAAGAGAAAAAACTACTTGCAAAAGGAAGAAGAGCAAGAACAAGAAGAAGAACAAATATATCTTAAAATATCCACAGAGCATTCGCCACACTTTTGGCCAGCAACTGTCGCAGCTTGTGTAGCAACAACAGCAACAACAACAACAATAGAAGAAGCAACAGCAAACAGCAAACAGTAAACAGCATAAAACTGAAGAATTATTTGAAAACACGTAGCAAACATCAAACAAATTGTGGCGGAATCCTTTTAGCCAAGCTCTTTTCACGCGACTACTAAGCATACGTAACTGAACGAAGCACAGGCAACATAAC
>JBAMBR010003091.1:0-100925 GCA_037044475.1 Zaprionus obscuricornis | reverse complement strand
TAAATAAGATAAAAAAAAGTACCATATTAACGTCTTTCAATTATTATGGAGGTGACTCTTCTGATTAATAGAAAATGTTATAATTTCGTTATAGATATCTGATAATTAATATAGCTGTCAAAATCTTGTGATGTATTGTTTATGTTGAATGAATGAGGAGATGCTGCTTACAATCCCAACGGCTACTAGATATGTATATTTTTTAAATTTTTTCCTTTTCATTGAAGTTTTATATTATATATGTATGGAAAGAGGAAACGAACGAAACGAAATCATTAAATATTCCATGAATTTGTATCTTTGAATCTCAAGTCGAATAAATTGTAATTACAATGCACAAAAAGACGTTCCCTCTGTTCCTTTTGAATCCCAAGACGATACCGATAGCGAGAACAATAAAAACGCATCTTCTGTATAAAGAAAGAGGGAGAGAAACAGGAAAAGAAAGATGGAAGAAAGAGAAGTGCAGCCGGGAAAAGAGAATTGTCGAATGGGTCTTCATTAGAATAATTTTGCACATTGTTTGCACAGTGAACGACAAAAAGGCGCCAGACAGACCCCAAAGAAGATACAGTTGTACTCATATATCTCGACAATCCTATCTAAAAAGAATATACACACAAACACATACACAAAAAAAGGTGTTAAGTTTCGCTGACGTCAGTTTTGTATTCGTATTCTCATTCTTTATTTTTGCTGTTTTTTATTTTCTTTGGAGGGGAGAGATATGCAAAACCTGAAAGAACCCGACAGACAGACTTAAGATTCTCAAGGTACAGAAAATGAAAGACAATCTAACTTTTGTTTTTCTGTTTTCTGCGTTCTGTATTCTTCAGTCTTAACGATTTCCCTTTCTCCTCTTTTTTCTTTCTATATGGCCATTATGAACATCCGTCTGTCTCTTTCTCGCACTATTTAAACAAACCTGTTGAAGAGACGCGTCAGCGAAGCGTCAATTTGAAGCGATGCGGGTCTAATTTGTTTTGACGGACACAAAGCCTTATGCATCAGTTTTCAATATATATATAGACATATACATACACATTTATACAAAGAGTTATACAGAAGCGATAAGGTCAACAAAATAAATAAAACGGCCAGCGCCCCTATAATATAATAATCAAAAAATAATAATAATAATAGTAATAATGACGATGACGTCGCTCACGACCCGCCATACATATCAAAATATGAATATGAATATAAATATGAATAATAAACACACTCAGAAATTATAATAACAAAAACAAGTAAATAATCATTTTACCTATGTACGTCAGAAGAATGTGAAATTTTTACGATTCGATTACATCGATTCAATTTAACTTGTAGCTCTTATTTTCAAGCTTAGATTATACTGCTATAACTCATGCTTATAGATTTCGTAATGCTAGTTGTTTTTACTATAATATATATATATATATATATATATATATATATATATATATATATGGCTAATGACGAAACAGAAACGTGTGTAAATAGAGTTATTATTAGAATAAATATATTTTATGAGCTAGTTATTATATTGAAATTTATATAATAGAATTTTTATTTTGCGTATAGTTAAATGATTCCCAACTCTGGAACTAAACTATTGTTATGTTTTACAGCTCTTCCTCTTTGTCTCTTTCTCTCTATAATCTCTAAAGTGCCTAGAGTGTGCTTATAATCCTAAATATTTGCTATCTAATCAATAGAATATCACAGAAAAAAAATAAAGCTAAACTATGCCATAACTTGCACTAAACTTACGTATTTGCACTTGATGGCAAGTTTGACCGTTCCCCGTCGCCCATCTGCACATTTATGGCAAATGTCTTATTATATAAAATAGATTTTTAAAATGTTTGCTAGCTCTACAAAGTGAGTATCGTATGTATTATATATTGTTTCTATATATGAAGAGAACTTCCGTTTGTGCTAAACATAAACCATCGCAACGCTCGCTTCGGGCCAATTTTATCTAATCGTCGATTGCAATACGAGCATGTTTGTGTAAGTTTGTGTATGTCTATGTGTGTGTGTGTGTGTGTGTGCGTGGTTTGTGTCGTCAATTGAATTTTTTGGTGGCTGGCTTATCGTTCTGGCCTGATAAATGAAATGTTTTGCACAGTTGGTAAGCTTTTGGTTATGTCATACGTACAACTACAACAAACATTTATGAGTAACCGTCAAGTCAAATTGACAAGGCCTAGACTTGAGCTTAAAGCAGATTAAAGCTCAACAGCAGCAATGGCAGCGGCAGCTCATTGCACACTTTAAATGGCAAATACAACAATAACAATAATAATAATAATAGCCCCCCACCCACTCGGTCAGGCCTTTAATGGGGATACATTGCGTCGTTTGCAACGTTTGCGTCGTTTGCTAATTGTGAATCCATCCATATCCATATATGCCAAGCTGCCAGCTGACGCCCACCTAAAACCCCAACCCACCCACCTAGCTACCTATCAACCAACCCTCGCCATATATGCTGCTGTACACAAATATGTACACACCTGTATATATTTATGTCTAAGTGTGTGTCTCTGTTGTATTTGTATACGTTTTTTTTCTTGTTTTTATTTTTTGTTTTGCAGGCATTGCACATATGATACAAATGAAGCATAAACATTACTTTTAATAGCTTTCCATGCCTTCCGTCGCTGCTTCTTTTCTCCCCTTTCTTCTCATCTGACTTTCGCTATTGCTGCTTCTCTCTTTCACTCTATTCGTGATTCAATTAACTGGTTAATTCACCTTTCTGCCGGTTTTTGCAAAAGTTGCGAATTATTATTAACAAACGAAGAAAATAACTTTATCAAAAGAGAGTTGCCGGTTCGACATTGAACCAGTTCCAACTGGTTTTCGTTAGACAACGTAAGAAAGAAACTTTAATAAATGCAACTGTACCAAGTTTTATATTATTATCATTATTATTATTTTTATAAAAAAATGTGCTACAATAAATGCTGTTTTGTTTGTTTCACTGTTGATGAACTCAACAATAGCGAAATGAGTCACAAAAGCTATTAAAAAAAACAACATATCATTTTGCCGTTTCTCAGTTAAACTTTAAAGTTTCCCAGCTATGGGTGCGAAAGAGAGGAACGGAAATTAACAAATAAAATATCATATTCTCATACATATACACACATGCAGAGCATGTATAAGTCTTGCGACATGCAAACACATGCGCATACATTGATATTTGATGAGATAATGCTCGCTCAGCCTGAGCCGCCGCCGCCGTCGCAGTCAACAAACTTTGAAGATCAAAACTTTGTTTATCTACACCGCTCACCCAAGACACGACCCAAAGTCAAAGCTGAGATGAATCATGATTAATGCAAAACAAAATATTGAAAGCACGCAAAACGATTTGTTTTAATTAAAAAATGTTTGCATTTTGCGTGAGCTGTAAAAAAAAAAAAATGCTAATTAAATTAGCTGTGGGTGGGATGGGTTCTCGACTTTTCTTATCAGAAAGCAAACGCAGCAAGCGCTAAAGCCAAATAGAAGAAGCAAAGACAGCGCAATAATCAAGAATAAAATTGAAAAAAAAAAAAATAAAACAAAAAAAAATTGGATTATGTGCGGTTAATGTGGCGACGTCGCCACGTTTGGTGTCTGGGCAGAAATTTTTCTTCATTATGCTGCACGCTGCACACGTTTGCACGTTACAATGAAATTCTTGTGCGAATAGCGAAGTGGAACAAACCGAAGCAGCAACAGCAACAGCAATACAGCAACATGGCCAAGCCAGCAGCAGCGGAGACAAAAGCCAAACAGAAAGCGAAACAGCAAAATAACCGCAATGCGGCAAATGAAACGGTTATGGAAGAAAACAACAAAACGTAGGAGCCGCAATTCCGAGAGAGCAGAGCGCCAACCAACAACAACGACAAGTTGTCGTCGACAACGAAAAAGCAAAAGAAAGCGCACGCAGATAAAAGTGCGCGACCAGGCCAAAGAGCTAGAGAGCAACGCAACAGTGCGACGCAGTCAAAAAGCAAAGTGATAACAAAAACGTGCAGAAGAGAGAACGAAATGAGACCAGGCGCAAAAAAACTGTGTGAAACGGTTATGAGAGAGCGGTTATGCTAGCGAGAGTGAGAGAACAGTGCTGCTGTTCGCGCAGCAGAAACGAAACGGTTAAATTGAGCAAAATAAAACGAAACGCAACTAAACGAAGACGGTAACGGCGACGTCGGCAGCGCATAGAAATTCCAAAAGCTAAAAGAATTTTTGTCGTTTCTTTTGCTTATACTCATACTCATTTTTTCATGCGAATCTAACCTCAATTTTTGCGGTAAATAAAGCAAAACGAAATACAACAAAAAGAGTATAAAGAAAATGGAAAAAAGGCAAAGCCAATATGCCGGCGTTTCTGGAGCAAATGTTACTGTGTGGCGGCTTTTGTTGTTGGTGTTTGTGCTGATTTTGCTGCTGCTTCTGTTCGTTTTTTCATACAATTTCATTTTTTTTTCAGATAAGCAAATCGAATTCTATGCAACAATTTATTAACATTTCAAATAGTGCTGATAAAGTGGCCATGGAAACGCTTTTTTTTTCTTCTTTGTATTTGTAGTTTATTGCCCACAATAAAGCAAATTTTCGATACACCACACAACACTTACACACTCGGACATGTACATGTATGTAAGTATGAGAGTGTGTGTGCAATACAGCTGCCAACGTAGCCGCTGAGACGCCATAACGACAAGAAGAGCCGAGGCGAGGCGGGGCAATCGACGCTGTGTTCTTGTTGAGAATTTCTGATAACGAGTTTTTTTTTCCCTTTTTTTGTTGTTTAATGTTTTCTGCCTACGGCAATTATAGGGCGGGGTTCAGTATGGGGTTGAGTTGTTTTTTTTTTTTGTTTTTTAGGTGAATAAATGAAACCCTTGGGACTGAATTGTCGTCATGGAATAATTACTGGGTCGGTCAAACCTTTAGTTTCTGATAAGAAATTTTGCTAAATACACCTTTGAAATTGTTAAGATTTTAATCGTAATTTTTTGTTCTCTCTTCTTGCTAAGCGAATTAATGCCAACTAATCTTAGCATGCTTTAAATTTTTGCGTTTCAAAGAATCTTGATATAATAATTTCATAATAATTATTTAATGAAAATAAACGAAATATAATACAAGAAACGTGCGTAAGTCTCTTGGAATCTATAATCTAAAATAAAATATATGACGAGTTCGAATTTATCATTATAATTGATATATATTTTTATCGGGCGCTTTCTAAAGTTGACTATTTATTTTTTGTCAGTTCTTCCAATGACTCACAATGACGTATGGGTTTTTTTTTGCTGTCTATATTAAACTACCCCTCGTAATTTAGTTTTTAAATAACGAACTTGAAATATAATAAGACAAAAATTTACCCCTTGAAATAGGCCGAAAGGAAAAACCAGTTTTATTTGCTTGTTAGACAAGTTTTAGGGCACACAGCTGCTTTTAAGGGTAAAATATAAGCGAAGTGCTCAACAAAATCCAATTGGCAGTTGATACGACTACATATACATATATATGTATATACATATATACACACACGCACAACTCACACCTATGTTTATACATAGATATAGAAAAAACACATTGTATTTACTCTTTCTGATCTTGCAATTTTTGCACAAAATTTTTGTTGAAATTTCATGGGAAATTTTTAATGTAAACAAGAAAATAAAATAATAATAAAAATGAGAAACGGGCTAAAAGAATTTATGTACTTACCATTTTTGTTGTTTTGGGTTTTTGTTGTGTTTTTTTTGGAAATAAATGTAGCTATCGGATAATCCGCTGCTGTTGCTGCTCTGCTCGCACCGGCGGCGTTTGCTCTTGCTGTTGGTATGTGTAAAGTGGAATTAACGTGGAGACGACAACGCGCGTTTCTACGTTTAACTAGAATTTTACTTAATAACACACTGTAAAAAGAGCAAGAAGAAGAAGAATAAACACTTTGATTTTTTTTTTTTTTTTTTTTTTTTAATTATATAGTGTTAACAATTAAAACTCAAAAACTATTTCAAAATGCAACAATCAATCATTAAGATGAAAGCAGCAACAATAAAACAAGTAAATAGCAAATTCTTGCAAAGTAGCGTCGTCGCGTTTGCCGCCGGCGAACAAATGATATAAAAGGGAATCAAAAATAAAAAAAATTCGAGGTAACGCCGATAAAGTTGACGTCGGCGTCGCAGCGACGCTACTTTTCTTTCGCCGTGGCAGTATTCTTGTGTTGCTATTTGTTGCTCTGCCGAATTTTTGTATAATTTTTCGTCTTGCGTTTTCGGGTTTTCTTTTCTTTCGTTTCTTTTTTCTCTTTTCTTTTTTTTTTTTTTTTGCTTTTGGTTCGGGGTTTTCTATTGTGCGATATAATATGCGAAACACACGCGCGCACACTCGTTGTTTTATACATATACAAATTGCTCGATTTCTCGGTTCATACAATTATACATATGTTTAATATTTTTTAGTTAATTATTTTTGTCTTTTTTTTGTGAATAACACGAAGTTTTATTTTTGCTTTTTTGGGGGCCTGTTGTGTCTAAAGTCCTCTGCAAATTTCTTTTTGATTTGTATACATATATGTATTTTATTTTGTAGGTAACTCACGATCCTAATCAGAACTTGCGTCCGTAACGGTTGACAACTCAATTGTAACTGTACCGTTTAAAACCCGTTAGCGTACTACAATATTTTTGCACTGTTGTGCTGCTGCTCCGCTGCAAAGCAAATGTTAGCGAATGTCTGCAAGACAGCTGTTAGCTGCTCAAATGAGCTGTACACCCAATGTCAGCTCACTCAAACGAACTGTAATCGCATCTGCAATGCTCACTTTTGCTGTTAGTTAACATAACCGCTGCTCACCACTGCAACTGAGCGAAGCGGTAAACGAGCGAAACGGTCAACGATTCTCTCTCAATTTCTGCTGCTGTTTCATTTTTTTCTTCATTTTGTTGTGTTTTCTGTTTTGCGTACACGCAATTTAGAATACAATTTAACTAAAATGAAATTCGACGATGAATTGTGACGGTCGCGCCGGCGCCTTTTGGCAACAAAAATGATTGCAGGAAGTTGCTCTTGACAATAAGGTTTACAATACAGTTGGCGGATCAACAAAAGAATCTGAAAAATATGCTTAAACGATGCATTGTTGGAAATAACCGTTATACTTCCTTACATGCGAGATACTTGTACATGATGCTTCAAGCTTGGAGAACAAGTATGAATTTATTTATTTATGATACTTTAGAATAATATATACATACTAAGATTAGTATTTGTATATGTACATATAAACATAAATATATACCTATGTATATTTTACGTTAATTTAAGCAATAGAGCTGTGCACATACTGTGTTTGTCAGTTTTGCAGCAAGAAAAGCTCTAAATGAATTACGATAAATACATCTGCAGTTTTGTGCCGGCTTTTGGTCTGTTCTGGTCATTCTCTCTGCCATTCCCCAACGTCCGTTCATTTTTGCCGCAGCAAATTGTCGCAATGTGTTTCTTGCTTTGGTGCAATGTCGTCCCAAAGTCCGTTTCAACGCATGCCAACAAGTTAAGTATATTAACCTCTGCAAATTAGACATGGGAAAGGGGTTATGTATATACATATGTATGTAAGTATATATTGATGGGATGAGGGAAGAGAACAGAACAAAAATGAAGTAACAATGCAGCAACATTGGCTATTGGACGAACAACTGCGACGCGACGCGATGGGACTCGCTGCGGCGCTGACGTCGTCACTGGCGACGACGACGCAACGAAGACGGCGACGACAGCAATGCGCCATTTTTCGCCATGAAATTTCGTTGGGGACGTCTTTCTGTCAGTCTGAGCTGAGCTGTGAGTATGTTGTATAGTGTGTGTGTGTGTGTTTTGGTTTGAGAGTGTGTTGGGTAAACATTTTGCTAGTGCTTGAAGCCCCACAAGCACAATTTGTGACCCACTCTCTTCACCAGCACTCTTCGCCAATGTTACGCTCCCCCACACCCCTTACCGCTTGCTGACATGACAAAGCTTTCGTCGCAATGCGTTCGAAATTCCTTCAATTTCGACTTATTCTTTAGTTTTGCGCAAACTAAATAAAAAGAAAATATAAATAGTTTTAGCAATGCTCAATTCTCTTTATTAGAGAAAATAATAGAGTGAAAGAGAAAGAAGAACTCTACTCTATTTTTGTCTATATATGTATGCATATATGTATGTATGGATATATATGTAGGCATATGAACATGTGTGTGTCTGTGTATGTTTGTGTGTTCTGTGTCTATTTGTATAGATGTAAATGTAGAGAAATGTAAAAGTATTCGAAATTGTACAAAAGAAACTGTACAACTCTAAAGCTTGGCTTTGCTGCTTCCTACTTCTTGTTACTTCTTCTTTTTACGATTCAAACGTCTCGCCTTCAATCGTTGATCTCGACGCCATTTAAGCCAGAACTTCTGTATCTTTCGAGCTGCACGATTCATCATAAAGATAAGAATACGCTGCTGTTGTTTGCGTTGTTCTTCCTGCTCGTATTTCATAACGATTTTCTTATAGACAGCTTCCTCTTTACGATATACGACCATAAATATATCCAAATTCTTTTTAGCCACCTTATACTGATCCTCTAAATCGAGATTAATACATTGTTTTTCAACAATGTTTGCATCAAACTTTTGTAACAGCATTTGCAGCTGAATTAACAATTTGTTTCTGTAGGATATGATATGATGAGAATATGACAGTATAGCATAGGATCAGTATATCCCTGAAACATCTATATAAACTTACTTTTCAGCACGTGCACCCTTTTCTTCTTCAGCAATATTTGCTAATAGGCGATTGTATTCGTCACGTGTCTTCTCTAATTCCTCTTCCAACTCTTTTTGTTTCGCCTGTGTGTTTTTATTATTTTCACGTAAAATCCGACTTCGTGCATCACTTTTATGAAAGAAAGACAAAAAAAGGCCAAAATATGTTAATATTGAAATATTTGTCGATATTGAATTTCTTGCCTCTAGCCTCTACTCACATTTCATTCTGTATACAAATGCTGTTCTTCCATTTTCGATCGGACAGATCCTTTTCTAATTTTTCTAATATCAGTGATTTGTAAGCCTGTTTCCAGCGCAATCGTGCATAACGGGATCGCAGCACTTTTTGATAGTAGCTCGTGCGACCCTTGAGTTGCTCACGCTGTTGATATATGACACGTAGTTGACGCTCCATAGATAGCTCACTACTGGCAGTACGTTCAAGATGTCGTTTGGCCACTTTCAATATTGTTTCACATGCAACAATGAGAGTTTTATCATCGTGGGATAATTGATTAATGTAACGTGGAAACATATTGCACATATTTTTATTGAAATGAAAATAATGGATGATTCTCAATGTTTCACTATCGATAGTCTTCTTGCCAAAAGTATATTCCTGCAATCGAGCAAAATATTTTAGTGCCGGTGCATAGACGGTGCCCTGTAGTAATTCTTTGGTTTGTGCAAAATTCGCTGACATATGTGGCAATATCAATGACATTTTGATACATCCAATGCCACTCTCAATGATTCGCAAAACATTGTCAATTTGAGTTTGACGTATTCGCGAGAAATCTACAAATATTATATTACGAATTAATCATACAAATTCTTCTCAGATCCAGATATTTGAAATTTACCTTCCGCCATTCGTATATCATTTTGAATTTCAGTGCTTTCCATTCTGCCAGACAGTTGTTAGTCATCTAAATATGCAAGTGTGTGATGTGTATTAGTGTCTGTTTATATGTATGTGTCGGGGTCTAGATATATATATAAGTTGAATGTGTACGTTCGTGTGTAAATCTTATTGAGTACTGAATAAAATGCATGTCTATGAACTGTAACAGAAAATAAATAACAAACTATGTTAAATAACAGTTGCTAGGCAACAAAAAACGAAACTCTAAAGGTTGTTAATATGATATTATATACCATTATATTATAATATATTATATTATATTCCAGATGCTTTTAGGCTAAAACGAATATATTTAACCAATTTATTCACTAGTCTGGCAAAGAAAAACTTCAATTTATACAACTTTCTAGCATATTGCCAACTTCATTTTGTTTTCTTCATATATTTGTAACTTTATCGAGCCATAAAAAAACCAACATACACAGTGTGAGTTTGCTAATTGTTGGCAAAATGAAGCGCAGCAATTACTCGACATTAATGGTGTTTTAATAGTGCTACTAAAACCAAAAATGTAGGGGGCCCAGCTACAATGTTGGATGTTCATATATAAAGACGTAGAAGCTGACAAAGGATCATAAAGCTAGCTTTAATGGTAGCTTAGACTTATTACAACACTAGGAATTTGTTCCTAGGAACTTTGAAAGATTAATGGGGGAGCGAGAAAAATACAATTATATATTGTCTAAAAGAAGAAAATGCTTTCCAGTTTTATTGTTAAGAATAAATCTATTATATAATAATCAAAAACTTTTAAATAATTCTCCTCACTTCTTCTTCTTTTTGAAGAGATTCTGAACTTTCTTTATAACTTCTCCTTATATCTTCTTTTCGAGAAGATCATTTATTACTTTTTCTCCTTTCTGTATCTTCTTCTTATAGAGACCGTGAACTTTTTTATTTTATTTCTTCTTTTTTTTATTCTCTCTATTAGCTCGTCTCTCCTTCCTTATCATGTGTTTGTGCCAAGCTAACCAAAATTTCTGAATCTTACGAGCGGCTACATTCATCCTGAACACAAGTATACGGATTTGTCTCTGGCGCTCTTGCTCTTCTTCATATGTCAAAACGATCTCATTATAGATCGCCTCTTCTTTGTAATAGATGATCATAAAAGCATCTAAATTCTTTTTAGCTTCATGATATTGATCCTCCAGTTCGAGATTTTCACGCATTTTTTCACCAATAGTTGCATCGAATTTAAATAGAAGAGATTTCAGTTGTATAAGATATTTATTTCTAAAAAACAACGTTTTTTATACGATACTATCGAATAATATATCGTTTGGAGCTTACTTTTCTGATCGTGCATCCTTTTCATCGCGTGCGATATTTACGTCGAGCCGTTCTTTCATTATACATAAATTTTCCAATTCAAGCTCTGCGTCCCTTTCCTCATTTAAAACACCCTTACGAAATTCATATGCCGAACGTTGGATTTTGGCACTGTAAGTAATAGATATAGTTAGCAATACATAGTGTGTAAAATAGATATTAAGTTATAACAAACAAACAGGGTTCTGTCTAGAATTTGATTGTTCTGTTGCTGACGATGTATCAAATCGGTTTCCAATTTATCGAGAATCAAAAATTTACACGCCTGTTTCCAACGCAAGATGGCGAATCGTGTTTTAAGTTTCTTTTGATTGTCAGCGGTACGTGCCTTGATTTCTTCTCTCTTTTTATATAGGACTAAAAGTTGACGTTCCAAATCCAATTCACTTCTTGCTGTCCGTTTTAGATGACGTTGAGCCACTGCATATAGAGTTTCAAATGCAGAGATTAGTTTCTTATCATCGTCCGATAATTGATTGCATAATCCCGGAAATAATTGATACATATTATAATTGTGTTGAAAATAGATGATAATCCTGATTATTTCACTATTTAATTCCTGATCCTTGACATTTTTTAAATATTGTAATCTTCTTATTAGGTTTATAGCCGGCTTATAGAGTGTTCCCTTGAGTATGTACTCCATAAGTTCCATATTTTCGCCCAGTTTTGGCAATATTAATGATATCTTGAGGCGTCCATTTGCTGTTTTTATCAAATTCAAGACATTATCAGTTTGTGTTTCTCGTATTCGACCGAAATCTATTAAGAAAAACCAAATATGAGACGCTAAATAAGAATGAATGGATTACCCTTACCTTCGGTAAGTCGTTTTTGTTCATCTTTTAATGTATTTTGCATTTCGTTGCTAGTATTCGTCACTTGTTGAATAGTATTTCTGGGAAATATATTTTTAGAGATGTGTTCTGTTTCAAGTTTCGTTGAGTATTATTAAAAAAACTTACAAGTAGAAAGTAGATTGCTATGCTTATATGAAATCTCATTGAAATCTTACAAATCTCTTTTGGTGTAGGAATTCTTTTTCTTCATTCTATTTGTGTTACTTAGACGGATAAACATGGCCAGACTAATCATCTCTTGACTAAATAAAATAAAATATTATATATGTACATACATATGTATATATGTGCAATGTTATCGAAGAAAAACTTTCTTTGGAGCTTCTATTCAACAAATATTTACACAGAATTCTCTATCTTTCTCGTATATCCTTTTGAGTCCTTGGGCGCATCAAATGTATAAAATCGCATTTTGTGCTAAAAATAGCATTGCGTATGGCTCGTGCACAGCAACTGCTCTGTATGTGGGCGTGCCAGTGATGGGCGACTTGGAATGGTGGGCGGGGAACGGGCTCTTTTCAGTTGTACTTTATTTTCAGGGGCCTTTGCAAAAAACTTCTGCCACCCAGCATTAAAACGGGCGTTGGATGTGTGACGACGTGAGGGTGTGAGGGTGGTGGCGAATAGGCGTGGTGGGGTGGCGTGTCACTGTGGCTGTGTCGCATTATGTCAACTGGCGTGGCATGAATGAAAGCTGCGACAGCGAGAAACAACTATAGCAACTATAACTACAACAAAAACTACAGCAACTACAACTACAACTACGACTATAGTGACAATGACAACGACAACTACAACGAAAACGACAACTACAACTACAAACGAAGTGCTCGAGGCATTTCCGTTGCTTGAATGTGTTTGTCAGGAACAAGGAAGACCAAGAACAAGCAGAAGAAGCTTCTAAAGTGGAAGAAGAAGAAGACGGGAGTGTCTTGGCGTGCCAGCAGAGCAACCATAAGCGTATGCTAACTTTTTGCAACTCTCACACAAAGCGCTGACAAAACAAAATTATCAAAAGGTATGCCGTAATAAAAAAAAGAAACGAAATAAAATAGGAATAGAGAATTTCATATTTAAAAGAAAAGATTTCGTTTTCTATGAAAACTCGAGGTAAAATTCCAAACAAAAGGCTTTCAATTATAATCTACGCCGAAAAGTAGGCAATAGAAAATTTCTGCGGAATTCATTTCTTTTGTGAAACTTGGATACAGTCAAGAGACGAAGAAGAACAAGAACAACGACAACAGCAACGGCAATTAACATAGCCTTGGCTGTGTTTTCTGTGCTATAAAGCTTTCATTCCAAATGATATGTTACGAAAATAGCTGCAATCAACACATCATACACCGTTTTACTGTGTATGCGCTTTTACCCCTTCTCCCCCTGCAATTCACCATATGACGCACAATTTGCAGGTGAATTCCAAAGACCTCCAAAAAGCTCATGTACATAATCCTACACACATACACACAGAGAGAGAGCCAAATATGCACGCGTACATACATAATGTCCAGCATTCACTGCTAAAAGTCAACGTCAACTGTGAGAGAGCAAGAAAAGGGGAGAGAAATAGAGAGTGAGAGAGCGATATAGTGAGTGTGAGGTGAGTTGAAGAGCTACCGTAGAGACAGCTGCTGCGTCAACGTTAGCGCAACAAGTAAGAAGAAGCAATGGGCAAAGAGGTTGAAGCAAACAGTTAAATAATTGGACAGGCACTCAAATAACAGCAGCAACAACAACAGAAACAGTAGAACGGTAGCAGCGCAGTCAAAGTTGAAACATTTCTTTTACTTGTCTGTGTAAAATGCTGCAATGCTGACGAACAACAACACTAACAAAAATGCCAAAAAGAAAAAATACTCTGAACACACTTGTTGTTGTTATTGTTGTTGTTGCTGCAATGGGCTGACAGCGAAAGCGAAGCTAACAATATGAATGCGTGATAAAGATGGTAAGAAAAGCGCTGGCAAATGGTCGAAGCATGAACAAAAAAAAATGACGCATAAGCAGCAAAAAGCAACAGCAGAAGCAGCAGCAGTAGCAGTAACAGCTCAGAAAGAGGGAGAATGAGAAACATGGCAAGAGAGAATGATAAAGACAGGGCCAGAAACAGAGGGTGAGAGTGAGAGAGAAAGAGAGAGAGAGCGAATGAGAGAGCCAGAACTGCTGAGTGAGCAGGCGCTCAAATGTATGCAGCATTGGCCTCTGCTGCGTACGTAACAAATGGCCATGCAAAGCGACACCGCAGAAAAACTTAAACGGTACTGCAAAACGAATGTGCAGCGCAAAGCAAAGACAAAGACAAAGAGAGAGAGCGAGAGAGTGAATGTGAAGCGCACGCGCATTTAGTCTCGCTTTGCTGACTACGTGGCCCACATTTGCAAGGCTCAGCTGTGGCGGATTTTTACCGTTTGGGCTGCTCAGCTCATTATGTTGTTGTTACGACGTCGACGTCGACTTCTTTTGCTAGCAGCAATTTTGCTGCTTTTGCTGTTGCTGTTGCTGTTGCTGTTGCTGCTGCTGTTGCTGCTGCTGTTGCTGCTGCTGTTGCTGCTGCTGTTGCTGCTGCTGTTGCTGCTGCTGCTACTGCTGCTTAATGTTATATATTTTTATTGTTCTTACTTTATTTTCATGACTATCTATGACTGCGACGTTTCACTGAAAATTTTCCTGCTACGCTTGGCCGTAGCCTGGCCGCATTGCAGCTATAAATTTGTGGTTTGCATTTGCCTTGGAAGATGACTTTTGGGAGCAGCGACAGAGAAAGAGACAGAGACAGCAACGGCAGTAACTGTTCTGTTTTGCTCTATTCTGCTCTGCTCTCTGCCTTGGGGTTTGACGTTTCGGCATTTGGTCCATAGAAAAGGCATTGCAGGGTGTTTTAGGCTAGGGGAAAATGTTTGAGTAATTCAGTTAGAAGAATTTAATTAATTTTGGAATCTGTAGAATTTGAAAGAATCCAAATACTATAATATATTTTTATTAAGTAATATAAATATAAATATTATAAAGTTTAAGTTTTCCTTAAAAAATTTATAAATACTTTTTTTTTATACAATTTATATTTATGAAAAATCGTATACAATTTTTATGCTCTATAAACAGGAACTTTTCAATAGGAATGTGCGAGAATGTGTGAAAAAGTTCAACAATTTTGCAATTGTTTCATTATCTTTTCACAAGATAACTTGCTATATCTATATCTATGTGTGTGTGTGTGTGTGTGTGTGTGTGTATGTTTTAGTGTGGCATATAATAATTTACAATCCATGGGCGATAGTAAAACTTAATGACAAAATTTCCAGTGGCAATTTTCCTACTGAATTTTTCATCAGTCTTATTTCCACTTGTCATATGGCGCTTTTACTTTTCTTTTAGCGTTACGTTTCGTTTCGGTTACGGTTACGGTTACGGTTACGGTTTCGGTTTTGGTTTAAAGTTTTTCTTTTGAAAATCATTGTCAATGTTTTAGTTTTGCAATACTTTCAAAACTATCACAAAATGGAGAACTCTACGCTAGGCTAGGTAAATGTAGCTGAAGTTGCTCGTTTCGAACTTTTGTTTTATTTTATTTTTTTTGTCCTTTTGGCATCTGCTCTCAACCTTTTGGCTTTGCCTGTAATTTGAATTTTTTCAACTGTGAAGCTCGAGTAGGTCGTGGCTAGGGGTGTGTCTAGGGTTGATTATGGCCCGCAGCAACATCAAGATAAAGTAGAAGAGTAAAACGCAGCAGCAGCAGCAGCAGAACAAGATGAAGAAGCAGTCAAAAGAAGAGTTAAGTTATCTAATAAACTGCTCTGCTTGGATTGTAGCATACTTTACGCCACAAAGAGCATGATGTAAAGCTTTCGCTTCTTTTTACTCTTCATTTTATTTTTAGTATTTTATTTTATTTATTTATTTTGTAGCTGTTGCTGTTTCTGTTTCTGTTGTGCTCAAAGTAAAAGCGATGCCCCAACAACAGCTTTCAAAAACTTTACTTTGAGTTGAAAATTTAACAAATAAAATAAAGTCACAAAAAATTATACAAAAAAAATATTTGTTGGCACTTGGCAGGCGAAAGGACATTGCAAAATGCTGTTGAACGATATTCACTCTGTTCTCTGTTAGCTTTGGGCAGATGGCAGACGACAGAAGGTAGAAGGTTGCTTTTGTATGTTTCAATTAACTGAAATGGAAAACGACAATCGTAAACATTAACATTAACAGCTTGGAGCATCGTATGTGCTGCTACACACAAAGCGAGTAACGTGCGCCACATGTGAGAAATACATGGAGCACGGAGAAAGAGCAGAGAAGAAGGCGTGTCCTTTCAGTCAGTAAGAAAGAAAAACAAGAGTTGCAGCAATGCAAATCGTTTTACTGTGGCTAAGAAATGAAAGAAAAAAAAAAACACAAACACACAGACACAGACGTTGACGAGCGGCAGTCAAGAAAATGCATTTCAATAAGCCAAGAAAACGAACTTGCCAATAGAGTGAGACAGATGGTGCGTGCTAGCAAAAAAAAGAGCAAGAGAGTAAGTAGAACAGTTGAACAGTGGTACAGTGGTACAGTGGAGAGTGTGCGTGCCGCCATCGTAAATGAAAAAAGCAAACAAACGTAAAATTTTATTTGTGCGCAATTTTCTATAAATTTCCATCGATTGCCATTGGGATATTGGCGACATTTGCGTTTGGCATTTTCCTGCTTACTGTGTCCTTTATATACACATATACAACAAAATATATATATATATATATATATATATATATATATACACACACACACACATAGAAATACACATACATACATATTCCCAAACCATGCAAAGGTTTCTACTTTTACCGCTGGTTAACGCAGCTCTTTAGGTGTTGCTGCTGCCACTGTTGCTGCCATCCATAACTTTGGCTGCACTTGGAATTATGTTTTGTTGTTGCCGTACATGAAATTGAAAAAAAAAAAACACCATGCACAGTAGTGTTATGTATGTGCATGTGTTTCTTTCTCTCTCTCTGTCTTACACACAGAAATACTTTTGGTCTTTCTCATTCTCTGTGTAGATTTCCAATCAGCAGGCAACCCATACCCAATGAAATGTAGTTTCTTTAACAGCAAAAACGAGTGCAAATAAATTATGTTCTCATACTACGAACGGAAACGGAAAACCGGTAAGCAACAACAATAACAATATGAAGAAGTTGAAGGAGTAGCTAAAGCAGAATCAGAAGTAGAGGCAAAGGCAGAAGCAGAAGCAGAGAACAACAGCAACAAGAAGAAGGCAAAAATTGTAAGACAGCAACAAGAAAAGCAACATTGGACATTGGCATCGAATTAATGTCTCAGCATGCCACAAAATGGCCGACGTGGCGGAATTTATGACTGCCGGAGACAACTCTAAAGTGGCCAGCACTGCGGTGTGACAATAAAATGGCGTCAAATTGCCATAAAAATGAAGCCCACAAGAAGGCAACCCGAATCGTTTGGCCAAAAAAAAAACCTAAAGAAAAAAAAAACCACAACCAAAGTAATGTCGACCATATAAAAGTGAAATAATAAATAAGCACATAAACATTCAATGTTATATTGTAATAGAGGTAAGGGGTATAGGGTATGGGGTAAGGGGTAAAGAGACATCGCCATTCTAAACAGCAAGCAGCAGGACAATCTATATATACATATTGGAAAGGGGTTTTCTGACTGTCAATTTTTGCCATAAGGCTCATAAATTTCACTGCTAACGTAACGTAACGTAACGCAACATAACATTGAGTAAATATGCTTTCAAGTTGCATTTCATAAGCGGCTTGTATCAATTTGACACTTTGCGGTATTTAAATATTCAATTTATGTGTATGAAACTTTAAGATAAAGGCAAGGATTAAATATATTCAATTTCTTGATATATATGTATATACATATATATATAAACAATTAATTATGAATATTAAGTGAAGAAATTTAGCTGATGTGTGACTGCAGGTAAAATCATTTCTTTGGAGTTCAACTCATTGAAGAATCACGTTTGGAGTTTGTTCGGAGCACCTCGTAGAATTTGTGGACAACTGAGCAAAATCAGACTAGGTGGAATATAAACATATATATAAACAATTAACTGACCGCACTAAGCTTATCAGCAGGGACAATGAATTCCTTGGAGTTCAACTCATTGAAGATTCACGTTTGGAGTTTGTTCGGAGCACCTCGCAAAGTTTGAGGACTCTGCAAGCTGAATCAGACAAACAGGACCAAGTAAAGTATATTGAGCGGGCGTAGAATACTTTCCTTGAGCCCCGTCAATACAAAACTATAAATGGAACACAATGGAAGAATTGGAAAACTCAAGGTTGACTCCTAAGAATATCAAGCAGTCCTAAATTAATCTTATCAGGCATCAGGAAGAACTGATCGATTGACTTTCGATTATATTAAGCAGTAAAGAAATCACAGCATTGCAGATTGTATTACTACATAAAATTTCTATATACTTTGTAACTGAATAAGCACTAGAATGATTCCAAAATTTCGGAGAGCAAAATACTTTTGGCTATTAATTTGTACAGTTGTCAAGTCAGCAGACAACATGTGAAATTAATATACGAAATTCTATCGAAAATTTGTCACATGCGACTGAACACATTTCATTTTTAGGCCAATGTCTTCGCTTATGGTGGCAGTGGCAAATAAATTGACACGTTCCTGCTGCTGCTGCTGTTGCTTTTCCTTTTCCTAACATTTATTATTATTTTGAGGACTTATTTTTTGTGTTTTTTTTTTTTTTTTTTGTTGTTTTGTCTGTTAGCTGTCGTTGTCAATTTAAGTTGTATTGTTTTTAAAAAAATTTCTTATAATATTATAGGAAACAACTTTAGTAACGAAAAATTCACATTTCAAGTTTTAATTTATCCAATTTTATTATAGTTGCCACAAATTGTATGTCATTGACACGTTTCAACTGCTCTTTGGATTGTTAAAAATTGATGACTAGAATTTTTGGGGAAACTGTTTTCAGTCTTACTGAATCTTACTGCAGTCTGCAGTCAATCTCAATGTTGAGTTTGCTCCATGCAAATGCAGAGCACATTAAATTTAATAAGTTCACATAAATCTTTCTGGCACTGCATCGAAATTAGAATCTTGAATTGAAGTTAAAGTCAAAGTTTTGGACATTGAGCTGCTTCTGCTGTGTCTGTATTTTTTTTTTTTTTTCTTTACGGTGGGGGGATGAGGGTTTGGTTTGTTCATGGAATTTGCATCAAAGCGAAAGCAAGTGGCAAAATCATTCGGCTTGACATTTTTAATGGTAGCTCAACAGGATGAGTATGAGGATGAAGATGAGGAAGAGAAAAGCGAAGAGGAAGTAAAAAAAAGAAGTCTGTGTGGCTGTACTACCCAAAAAGTGTCTGGACGGATGCGATGTTGAGCTGAGAGCTGAAAGCTGAGTGCATGCATTTTCATGACTTATGCAAGTTTTGACGACAGGTGCACGTGTCTCTCCTTGCACTTGTGTATACAATGTATGTGACTAACTTTCTCTCTCTCACTCTCTCTGTCTCTGTTGCACGCTGTGTTCGTGTTAAATCAACTGTCACTTCCTGTGTTGGCAAACTTTATCCTTGAAGCCAGCCAAAAAGCCAGTTAGCCAGTGCAGGCCAGTTGGCCATAACCAGCGACTGTTGTCTGTAAACCACTTCGAGTTATGATATCAACAATTTACTTAACTGTTAACTGCTTGAAATTACAACTTAAGCAAAAGGGATGCGAATAGAAATGAACAGTGAAAATACAACACAGCAAAGCATTAAAGTTGCTTCAGCTTCTAATGTAAATATTAATTAATTAATTAAAGGTTTTTCATTTGCCAAAAATCTTAACACAAAGAAAGCTACTTTGTTCAAAATTAACCAACAGTAAATAAGTAAAGCTTATCAAAATCAACAGCGAAAGCTGTCAAAATTCTGATAATGATTCTTACTATATATATACTATATGTATTATAAATATATGTATCTATATATATATATATATATATATATATATCTGTATATGTATAATAAGCATGAGCATAATAAGCTTTATATTAATTGCATAATTATTGCTTTATTAAGCACTTAGCGGAGGGAAAATAAAAACAATAAAACGTATTTAAAATTAACTTAAGCCTAGCAATAACAGCAAATAATAAAAGCTTGATCGATTTGCAGATACTCTGTAATTTCTATTTATTTTATTATTTTATTTTGTTATTTTTATTTTATTTTATTATTTTTATTTTATTATTTTATTTTACTTTATATTATTTGATTATTTTATTATTTTATATTATTTAATTTAATTTAATTTTATTTAATTTAATTTAATTTAATTTTATATTATTTTATTTAATTTAATTTTATTTAATTTAATTTTATTTAATTTATTTTTTTTTCGTATTTTTATTTTATTTTATTATTTTATATTATATTATTTTATTTTATTTAATTTAATTTAATTTAATTTAATTTAATTTAATTTAATTTTTTTTTTGTATTTTATTTTATTATTTTTATTTTATTTTATTATGTAAACATGTGAAAGTGTATTAATGGATTTTGAAAGACCTTCAGTGAATTTTCTAATTATTTTGATTAATATTTATAAATTTCTATTTCAATAAATATCTGAATTTCATTGCATACGTAAATTTTATAGCTAGCTAAGACTAATGCAAGTTTTTTATATTTGTCTGCACTTCCAGCGGGTATATTTATTATAAATAAGAATTTGGCTCATGCTGCTACTATTGATGCACAATTTCTGTGAAATACTTGTCTAAAGCTTCTTAAGTAAAACTCAATTTACACATAATCCTTTACTTTTGTTCTTTTTGTAGCTTAAATTTCCTAAGTAGAAATCTGGCAAAATATATTCAGAATTAACCAAGTATATAAAGATAATTAAAACAGTTAATTTAGCTTCAATTTCTGCAGAGTATAAAAACAAATTGTAAAAATTTGTTTGGAATTTTCAATGTATGTTTGAGCTTTAAGCTTGCCACTTGCAACTTGCAGTTTATATTTGCCTGAAACAGTTGTTAATTACATTATTTTATTTACACAGAATTGAGCTGATGCCTCGACTGTTGCTGATGCAGAGAGAGAGAGAGAAAGAGAAGAGAGAGATGGAGAGAGACTTTGCTGCATTTATGGCACGCAATTAACGCCATTAAAAATCACTGCATGCTAATTAACTTCAACTACAACGTTTGGTTTTCTCTTTTTTTACCTGACTTTGCATCAGATTTTTATTTTTTCTTCACTAGCATTGCATTCATTCATCTGTACAGAATGTAGAGTGAAATGCCAATTGGAAAGGAATTCGCTTTGTGGTGCGCTTTGACTTTGACACGCGAAACGAAAGAATAAAAAATACAAAAACAAAACCAAAAGAAATGAAAACAAAACAAAAACAGAAAAAAAAGAGCTTCGCATCCGCAGCAGTACAAGTTTTGCACAAGGTACAACAATTAGTTGTGGGATGCAAGTTGAAAAAAGGGGGAGTGGCAGATGCAGGGGTAGAAAAGCGACACTGATAATGTCTGTTAGGATATTGACAACTGCAAGAGCTGCGCTATACTTTCAGCATTATTTAACTGAACAGAACTGAACAGCGGAAGCACGAAGTCAGCCAATGCATTGGTTTCACATTCAGCTTCAGTTTGAGTTTGAGTTTGAGTTTGCGTTTGAGTTTGAATTCTGTTTTTTGTTTTTTTGTTTTGTTCAGTTTACGTTGAGGTTCTTATAGTGTTCGCACTGTTATTCTGTGTAGTCATTGTTCCCCTTTGTAGAGGAATCTTTGTGCTTGTTTACAAAATAAGCGAAAGCTGTGCCAATAAGCCTTGACGTCGCCTGCACTTAATTTATTTGCAACAAAATCTGAAGAAACTGAAACTTTTACGCAAGTGCAACTTTGCTTTACGTGTTTTTTTCTTCTCCGCAACGCAGTTGGCCTGTTTACCCCCTCTCTGCCCCCTTACACATCCTCTCTGTACACCATACCAGACATCCGCATCACTTGGCTTACTTTCAACACGTTGAATGGGAGGAACATGCAACGGCGCTTTTTGGCGACCGCAAACACGAAGGCGGCAGCAGGAAGTCGATTGAATTGAAAAGGATGTGGCAAGGAATTCGAGATTCGCGTCGTAGTCAACAGTCGAGAACCTGTAAGAAAATAAGGGGAGAACGAGCGCACAGTAAATGCGTCTGAAATCGATGTGTGTCTGTGTCTGTGTGCTCCAATGATTTTTATACCCTGTAACAATTTGCAAAACATTTAAAGGGATAGTTTCACTTATTGCAAAGGAATTTAATCTAAATTGCCATAGAGAACTTGCAAATAGATGCAAATAATTCCTTGTCAAATTTAAGTCAACATTTGCTACACCTCCAGGATATAGAGGACATGCATACAGGATATCTTAAAGTTGTTCACTCAACTTTTTGACTTTTCATACTTTTACTATGTGCGTGTGTATTTTGTTTTTGCTTTTCTCTTTTACGTATTTTATGTTACAGCTGTGAAATAAAAGCATTTACATATCAGCGACTGCATCTGTACGCAGGGGACAAAGTAAACAGATTCGTAACCTTCAACATTGATTCAGTTTCAGGCAAACAAATTTGTATTAAAATCTCGATTTAACATTAACCCTCACATGCATAAATACGCCCTCTCAGCTTTTACTTGTACTACACAACACACTTAACGTACTCTTGACCTTATAAATTCAATTTTTGCAATATTAAAAAAAAAAAAAAAATAGAAGTGAAAAATATAAATATATATATACATATATTTATTTTAATAAGAATTTATTGCATTTGGATTTCATTTCATTTTTACTTTGAGAAAGAAATTTGAGCTTAGCTGAGCAAGGCAAATTTTAAGCTAAGCAACGGACGAATTCTAAGCAAGAATAAATATATTTTATTTGTGGAGTCTTATGATGCCTCATGCTGCCTTTGTACCTATGGCAGAGCGACCGTATATACATATATTGCATATAAATATAAAATTATATTATAGAAATTTAATATTAACATTTAAATTTTATTTCTATTATAGCAAAATGATATTTTACTATATATATATTTATTTACAATTTCCAAATATTTCATTTGCATTTTAGCTTTCATTAAATTTTTGAGCAAAATATATAATGAAATATTATTGAAATATTTTACATATGAAATATATATTTATATTTGATATTTGAATAGTAGTAACAAATTTTATATATATGTACATATATGCATTTATTTTACGAATTTGTAAATTTCTTTGATTGCCTCTTGTAGATGTTAGATTGTGATGATATCTTTACTGTTTTCTTCATATACTTTTACTACTATGATATTGATATCAATGTATTTTTTGGCTGTGAAAATTTAGATACACACATGTCTTTACAGCTGCTTGACATGTCTCTCTGTATCGTCTGTGTCTATGTGTATGTGTATGTGTATGTGTGTAATCAAATAAAATATGTCACGAGCACACGCTCTGTGCACATTTATAAATAATATTTGCTGGCTGACTGACTGGCTGGCTGGCTGGCTGGCTGACTGGCTGGCAGACGTAACAAGTGTGCATGAAGCACATTTCTGGTCTGCTCTAATTTTGCATATAAATTACAAGCAACAAATAATCAAATGCAAATATGTTCTTAAGATTCAATTTTTGTGCAATCAACGCATATAAACGCATCATCAGCAAATGCCAACGGGTGTGATAGAGATGCCAATAGCCAAGGGGACAACCATAGAACGAGAGAGCAATATATAGAGCGACAAAGAAAAATAGAGGAAAGAAAAATAAAAAAAAAATGAAGCATAAGAGATGAGCAAGAAACTGTTGTTGTTAGTGTAAGTGAATGTGCTCTGACTGTGACTTCGCTTGAGATAGATTGCAGACATTGCCAAGACATTGAAATGGCGTTGAGCGAAGTGAACTGACAGACAGACACACAAGCAGTGCCATAGAGCATACATAGTGTCAGTGTTAGTGTCAGCATGAGTGTGAACGTTTGTCTGCCCCTGTTTGTCTATGTGTGCGTGTGTTTTTCCTGGCTGCTTTTCAACTTACGCGTTGTTTGACACTGCCTCAACACGACATTCAGCGACGTTGTCCTTCATACTTGTCGTCTTCCTTCTCTCTCTCTCTCTCTCGCTTCCACTTCCACACCTATTCGCGGCTTGTAATCAAATTTAAAATCCTAATATTTGACTGTCAGTTTTTGTTGCTCGTTGCTGGCCTGCTGGGATTGTTAAGGTCGTGTGTGTTAAGTGCTCGACAACTGATAGTTTAAGCGACTTTAGTTTAAAGTGATGTGTAGTGATGGAAGAGACTAAATTTTAGTTAAGACTTGTTCATGCTTGTATCATTGCTACCTCAACCGTTGGCTGGTTAAATTAGCACTTTGACTAGCCCCAAGCGAATTGAATCTTAACTGATTTATGATCGCACTTAATGTGTAAATATGTAATCAGGACACTAAGTCGCCTTTGCTCGCTACTCGACTCTCGACTCTCGACTCTCGGCTGTTTCTCCTGTCTACTCTCTGCTATTGCTGTTGCTTGGTTTGAGTCGAGCAGCTTGTTTGTTTGTTTATGCAGTGCACATAGGAACTTAATAGTTAGCAGACAGCAGAGGAGAGGAGAGGAGAGAGAGAAAGAGAGACTGCCGTTTGCTTTGACCAACATTTGCTTAAGCAGGCGTGTGAAAATTGACCATTAGCAATGCAATATATTCTCAATCTCAGTATGATATAACTGCTGCTGCTGCTACTACTCTCTATGTCTATGTATATGAATCTATTTCTCTATGTGTGTGTGTGTGTGTGTGTGTGTGTGTGTGTGCGTGCGTGTGTCTGTGTAAATTTGTATGTTACTATGATAATTGGTGTAAATGCTACAAAGCATTGGCAGGGGACAATCAGGTCGAGCTTCTCTAACGCTACCGTTCACACAAACTCTCGATATGTCTATCTCCTTCACGCACACTGGCGTTCAATATGCAACTGCATAAGTTATAGGAATGGCAACCATTAATTTGAGTGCGTAGAAGCAAAGTGAAAGAGACAGAGAGAGAGAGAGAGAGAGAGAGGGAGAGGTAAGTCAATGCACTATGGTTCAGGCAACCAATTTTGATGCTATAAATTAGCGGAAATTGATATTTTTATTGACTTCCATAATTTCTATAGATATTCTCCTATCACTTTTCCACAATTATAAATAAATAACTTGCATCTATTGACATGGTATAAATTACAGACACTGTAGTCGACTATAAAAAATAACCGGTACTGAGAAATAAATAAAAAAATATTATTTTTTTATATACCTAATTTTGGAGCCGGCAATGAACGAAGAGATGCGAAATCGGTCAGTCATGAATCGTCGACCATAGCACAGAGACACTGTTCACGGCCAGCATTTCGCAGCTGGTTACATCAGGATACAGGATCAAATCTTAGTCACAATTAAACTAACACAATAAATATATCGGAGGCCCAATTTCCGGGACTAATCCAGCCTTTGGGACTATTTGTAGTACTAGGCCGAGCATCCGAATATTCTGACAGCTCATCATAATGAAATATTTCAAATTATTTTTTTTGTTTCAAACACAAAAACCAAGAAATTAACTGGTAATGGTTAACACTCGGAGCCAATTGTGTTATGATAATCGAAAAAATTAAGGATCGACTCTAAAAAAATGATGCATTTCTGTTGCGTAGCATTAAAGCTCAATAATCCCTAAAAGTGTTTTTGCTCCATAGTACAGCGGCAACAGCAAAACGTTGCATAGCCACAGGCGCACGTGCGTGACCAAAGATACGAGAGTCAATGCCAGTTGCTGGTAGCCTGTCTGTCCGTCTGTCTGCTGCTAGTTGCACAGCCTACACTATATATGATATATATATATACTATGTATATATTTTATTTTAATTTGTTTAACAAAAGCCAAAACGAAAGCCAAATCCAAAGTAAAAGCAAAAGCGAAAGTTGCGCTCTACTCAACGCATTGTCGCATTCTGTCTGTTGTTTCAATGTGTATGTGTGTGTGTTTTTTTTTTCAGGGCGTAGCAGACTAGCATCATCTTCATCATCATTACGATCGCTTCATTTGCCTTATTCAATCTGACACACGTTTCACAATAGTTGAGTTCAGTTGACCTGAGAGCTGTTGCTGTGTTTGCTGTTGCTGCTGTTGCTGAAGCTGAGGCGTCAAGGAGGAAATCACAATGGCAGCACAAAACAATATGCAAACAATTTTTACCGTTACATGACTGAAATACACAAAATGCCCAAGAACGACAAAGACAAACCGACTCAGTTATGGTCACGTGCGTTATATATATATATATATATATGTATATATAGTATATATATATATGTATTATAATATGTTTGTATGTCGGTTCACAACTGACCAGACACCAAAAATTGTTTGCTCCACGCAGCGCGTATGAAAATTGCTTGCAAAATGACAAAGAGCAAGCAAAGAGTGCTACGAAAACTACGATTGGCAACCGCTACGCACTGCTCTGCCGCCTGCTGTTCAACTTGTCCCTGCCCTGCTGTCGTCTTGTTCTTCCTTTTGTCTATACACTACTTTCCGCTTTTCGGCTGCCCACGCCGATTTGTATTTATATTTATAGATGTATAAGTAATTCTTTTGCTTTCTCTTTTACTCTAATTCTATCTCTCTCTCTCATTCTCTCTGTCTCATTGTCTAAGCCATTGCATATGCCATATACATATGGCATATATTATTTCTCTCGCCGCCTTTTGCGGGGCAAACATAGCACAAAAAAAAAAAAAATTGTTATTTAATAAAATTGTTATGGCGCCAAAGGCGTATTGTGGTCGGAAGATGGCAAAAAATAAAGAAAAAAAAGGGAAAAAAAATGAAATTGGCACAGTTTGTAGCTGCTTTGCATGTTAATTAGCCGCTTATATGAAATTTCCAACACTTTGAGGCTATTTTTGTTATTGTTTATTTTTGCCAAGTCCTTAGCCAACTAACCCTTTTTTGTTTTTTTTTTTTTATTGGCCAAGTCTTAGTTTGATCGACATTTTCCACTTTTTTAAACGCATAAAAAGTTGTCTGTCATGGCGACAATAAGCAAGTGTGAGCGTGCGTGTATGCGAGACTGTCTCTCTCAGTGTGTGTGAGTGTGTGTGTATGTATGTGTGTCCCAGTGCCCATCAGTGATTGATGATGCAACCTGGCAATGGCCACCATCACGTTGTCCAATCTTCAGTTGACAAGCCAATTATGTATATGCTTTATAACTTGGACATTTTCCAAACAATAAATTTAAGCAAAAAAAAAAAAAGAAGGATTTTCTGCAGTCGTAACATTTTGTATACCTAAATTAATAAAGACTGCGTGTATAACAGTTAACAGACATTACCGATAGCTGTTAAGTATTTTGCACAGTGCATAAATTAGTCGTACAATAGCGGTTGTTGTCTTAGCTAAGCCTTGTTAGACAGTTTCGTTAACTATCTGACGCAGTTTCGTTAAGGTTGATTTTAGAGTGCGCCGTTGAATATTTTTTTAGGGGCTGTAAACTAATCCAATACGCACACTATTGCTGTTATGTTTAACAGCTTGGAAAACCCTTAAAATGCAGACTGAGTTTAGAACGCGCAGTTAAATATTCGTTAAGCCTAGAAAATTTAGTTAATGTTATTGTTAATGAACTAACACTGTAAAACAATTTTTTCGGTCTTCTTAAAATATGAACGACAAGTTCAACAGTCGTAAGATGTTAGTTAAGTTAAGAACCAGAATTTTATTTCTGTTACTGAAAGAAACCTTAGGCCAGTAAGCAACGAAAACATAGAGACCTCAAATTGCGAAAAATTTGTATTGCAGCATAAAGTGAGCTAATTTGAAGCTGAGTTTAGAACACTGTCTAAAATATTCGTTAAGACATGTAAGCCAAGACACACACCCACGAGCTATTATTGCAGTATTTGCATAAATACAAAATGAGAAAAAAATATTACGTTATTATAAAAATTATGAACGTTGAGTTTAACAGTCGTTAAATGGTTAGTTAAGATAAGAACCATAATATTAGTTCTGTTACTTAAATAAACTTAGGCCACTAAGCAACGAAAACATAAAACTGCGAAAAATTTGTATTGCAGCATAAAGTCAGCAAAATTCAATATATGTAAGACAGATTTTAGAACACTCTATAAAATATACATTAAGTGCATTAGATTCACACCAACGAACTATTGCTGTATTTGCATTAACACAAAATGAGAAAAAAAAATATTACTTTGTTCTAATAAAGAAAACGTTAAGTTTAACAGTCGTTAAATAGTTAGTTAATATAAGAGCCAGAATTTTAGTTCAGGGAAATTGAACATTTCGTCAATTTGCTTTTAGACTAGCATGTCGTAATTTATGACTGCATGTTGAGCAGATTCGTAAGAATGATTTTAGATCGCATTGTAAAATATTCGTTAAGTGCTGTAAACAAAGCCAAGACACAATCATTAATGTGCAAAGAATTGTTCTAAAAAAAAGAAACGTTAAGCTTAACAGTAGTTAAATGCTTAGCCAAGATAAGAACCAAACTTTTATTTTTAGAGGTTCATACAAAGCTAAGATTCCTTTAATATTTTATTATTTTGTTTTAATGCTTCAATACAATTGTGTCAGCTTAAGCTTATATCAGCTAAATTTTTAAGCTAAATATAAAGTAATCTTTATTTGACGCAATGTTCAGTATATTGTGTCTCTATTATGTTAAGCAGATTCTTTAAATGTAAGACTATGCTTAGAACGCTCTGTAAAATATTCGTTAAGTGCTGTAAACTAAGCCGAGACGCACACCATCATTCTATTGCTTTTAGTGAACAAAACCAGAAAATGTTAAAGAAATATTTTGTTGTGCTAAAATATAAAGAACGTTAAGTTCTACGGATATTCATTGCTTGAACAGTTAGTCTAGATATCGCTTATCGCAATTTTATTTCTGCAGTTGCACTTATCGTCCTGTTTCTGTTAAACTTTCATTTTCTAGCTTATTTATTTGTCGTTGCAGTTTTAAGGTGACCATATTTATTAAACATTTACTAAATATATATTAGCTGAATGTGCTTAGCCTTGACACAAGTATAAATTGAACATATGGTGTCCTGGCTGTTGTATCATTCATCTAAGTCGATAACCATCAATTAAGAATGTTCACGCGCTTTATTTAAATTTATATAAACATTTAACAGTAAACGATATAATAATAAATAATAATCCACATAATAAACATTTGTGATATGTCCGAGTCCGATAGAATGTCCAAGTCCTGCACAGTCCAAGATCTTACCTTGCCCTATAAATGAAACATATAACGATTCCTTAAACTAATTTCATAACGCTGCAAATCTATAAACTGCTTCATAAGATCCGTTAAAACTTGCTGAGCTATGTTCGCTCTGCGTACAATTTTCTCTAGTGCCAAGGTGCCAATATCTTCTAAATCCACGAGCTTGGCACGTGGCAATAAGCCAGTGCAGCCCATACAAGCCTTGGGCGTCACATTGGATGCTGCTGCTGTTGCTGCTGATATTGCTGCTGATTCACCTGTTGCCTTAGCCTTATCAGCCTGCGACATTTTTGCACCAAGTTTACACTCTTGCTCTTACACGCGACGGCACTGATAAGCATTTAAAACTTATAGCTTAAACTGTTGTCGCCGGCAGCTGCTGCTCAACTGAATATATGCATAGTATAACTCGCACTGATATCGTTGGCGTTGCTGCTCGGGCAAAATGTTAAACGTTTAACCTCGACCCTCTACGACGCTACGGCCCTAACGCTCATACATTGTCCCAGAATTGTGACACATTTGTGTTTGCTCGACAAACGTAGCCAACGTTATCTGATAAACGTTTTGGACGAGACACAGAGACCATAATAATATTCACTTTGTTTTTTTTTTATAATTTTAGTAATTATTTTTTTATATTTTTTAATCATTTTTGTTTTTGGTTTTTTTTTTACATTAATAGTTTTTACTTTGTAGTTTTTCATTTTGTTTTTTTTTTTTGTGCTAATTATATTGATAAACATAATTTCTTTTTTTTTTTTGCTTTTTTTTTTGTTATTATTTTAATTATAAATTTTACTTATATATTGTTTTTGTTTCTGTTGTATTGCATTTTGATTGTATTTTTTGTTTGTTAATTTTGTTTTTTAATTTAATTGCATTTTCTTTTTATTTTTGATTTGTTGACTTTTGTTTTTTGCTATGTGATTTTGGTTTTTATCTCTTTTTTTGCAACTTTTGCAACTTTGTGTTGTTTTAATAAATTCGTAAAATTCGATGTTAAATTTAATAAACCATTTATTACATATTACAATATAAATATAAATAAATGCATATAAAAAACGGATTAAAAATACTGCAGCGCTTGCAGTTGAATCTATATAAAAATTTGTATTTTTTTTTTGTTTTGTTATTTAGTTAAATTATAGAAAAAGTGCTGCATATCAAATTTATAATAGTTTTTTTTATATATTTTATTTTCATTCATAATATTTTTTGATTTTGTTCTTGTTGTTGTTATTATATATGAAACGAGCGCTGCAGGCAAATGAAACTCGAAAATGCAGACTTTATTTTTGTTGGCTGCCAAAGATTTTTACTTGCTTTCAACTGTAATTACATAAACCACTGCAATCGATATATATATATATATATATATATATATATATATATATACTATACGATATATGTTTCTATATTATAAATCTATTTGTTTTCAGTGGCGCTTAAATTTAAAATTCTTTGTTGCTAATAAATCCATTTTTTTTTTGTTTTTTTTTTTGGGGCGTCGTTATTTATTTATTTTTTTGTTTTTTATTGTATATTTTGTTAATATATTTTCTTGTTGCATTTTTTGATTTGATCTTACATAAATTTTGGCACATGATTTCCGAAAAGTTTTTGAAAAATTCCGTTATGTTTTTCAATATATTTTTTTTTCTTTTCTATTGATTTGTTGCTAATTATTTTCTGCTTCTGTTTTCTTCTTTTTGTTTTGTTGACTAGTTTAAAAATACAAATATTTGTTATGTGTTGATTATTATTTTAATGTGAACTAACTTTAATTTGTAGTTTTTTTTGCTTTGCTTTTGTTTTCTCTGCTCTTAACTTGGCCATTCTCACTTCTCTACTGCTAAGAGTATGTATTTCTATGTATTTTTTTATACGTTTTATACCCTTGCAAGTGTACATAAGTTATGCATAGCTTGAGGCGTGACAGTTCACTGAAAAAATACATATTTATGATCAACATGAACATAACGCAATATAAACGACATACACGACATAATTCGGAACATACCGAAACAGAATTATATAGCTGCTATAGCAACTATCGGTTGAAAATTGTGTGTTAGTATGCAAAACTATGGCCAAAATATAAAAAATTTAAGACTTACCAAAGTTTGCGTGAAATCTGATATAGATGCCAAGGAACGATTTGTCAAAATTAAAGGGGTTTTTATATAGTTTTGCATTTCTGTTTTTAGTTTCCTTTATAGCAAAGATCAACACATGTTTGTTTCACTTCGGAGCACTACTTGTCATAAGGACCAATAAAATATTTAACTTTGGTATGAAAACTTTTCGATTGCAAGAGTATAAAATCTGCGGCATGCCAAAGATAACTTGTACTTTTTATTTTTAATATGTGAACAATTTGATTACGAATTTCCGTTTGATTTATATATATATATATATTTTTTATGTATTTTATATTTTAAAAACATTTATCTACACGTTTGACGAACGACAGTTTATTGTTAATGGAAACACACACTTACTAATATTTTGTGTAGATATTGAGCAGATATACTATACTAGTCGTATATGTATATCCAGTCATATTATATTATATGTGGAATACTGATTACTATATCAGCTTGGCGACTTTTGTGTTCGTTTATAATATTGAATATATCAAATACATTTAGTTAACATTTTTATCATTATTTTTATGTTCATTTTTTTTTGTTTTTTTTTTTTTTTTATTTATATTTTGTTTGTGTTTTTGGTTTATTTTTTTAATGTTTTTGTTGTTGTATATTTTGCTTTGCTTACTTCAGTCAATTTTCATGTATGTGTATGTGAGTGTATATGTAGTATTGGTATGCGTTTTTGTATGTTAGTTTCAGTGTGTATGTGTGTGTGTGTCTATTACTTGTGGTTTATTTACAGTATGTACTAACAACTAACGAATTATCGTTTGTAAATTTTGATATAAGTTTTTTTTATGTATGTTTAGCTTTGTCTGTTTGCATGTATGTATGTATGTAGATGTATGTGTATGTATGTATGTAGATGTATGTGTATGTCTGTATGTACACATTAGCCAATGTATGCTTACTATGTATGTGTGTATGTTTGTATTTGTATTTACTTGTAGTATTTTTAGACATACATAGATATTAATTTGTACACAGCATTTTATGTATATATTTGTTTTTTTTTTTTTTTTTTTTATCTTTTTGATTTCAACTTAAATTAGTTTTAATTTTCAGATTTAAATTCCTCGTTTTACAAAATGGAAAATGCAGTTTTAGAAACGGAATTCAATTAAATTTATAAAAATACTTAATTGTTAGTATGTTTAATTTATATTTATTATTATTATCATTAGGCATTTACGTAAGAAGAATCTGTACGTAAACAACTCAAGTCTAGTTAGTATTACTAGTGAGTATAGTTAGTATAGTTGTTATGATAAAGTGAAATGTATACAAGTATAAACCAAAGCATATAAATATCGAATACAAATACTAAGTACAATAGATACTTACAACCTCACTAAATACCTTTTAATACCATTAGAAAAAAAATTAATAAAAATATAAAAAAAAAAATAATAATAATAACATTTCGATTATACATAGTACGCGGCGTTACATATGATATTTATGTATTACGATATTATGTTATGTTAGTATTGAAATAGTATTCGATTTAGTTAGTTCAAGTTACACATTATTTAGATATAGTACTTAAATACTAGATTAGTATATTTAGTTGGTATTAAATATTATTAATATGCATACATATATATATATATATATATATATATATATATGTATTTGGTATATACAACATTTTCATTATTTTTTTGGAAGTTCGATAACTGACCTGGGTATTGGATACATGCCGTTGAGAACATGCATAAAAATCTTAATCGTTATAATCATAATCGGAATTACCGTACGATGATTTTATATACGTGTTTATATGAGAGCTCTAGTATTAGTATTAACTTTTGGGGAAATGGAGAGTTATTAAATGGGAAGTGTGTGTGTATGTATGTAAGTGTGTGTGCGTTGTGTAGAGTTTCCTCTGTTTCTTGCTTGGTTGTGCAATAAATTTTGATACTGATTGTCCGAAAGTTTTTTAAGTTTTACATGGTGTCTTTTTTTTGAGGGGAAATATAGGTTCTTCAAGCTGGATATGGAGACGCAAGACGGAGACGGAGACAATGTGGATATATATTTGGTAAATAATGGATTATAATGGGAATAGTTTACAAACTTCTACTAATATAACGGCTCAGCTGTTAAACTTAACAAAAAATAAAATAAAATAAAATAAAATAAATTTAAGAAGTTAAAACACTCGAAACTCATCTATAAAAAGTTGCGAGTGTTGCCCAATTTGTGATACACTTGGCGTATTTTATTTATAGACCTGACCTCATACTACTAACTGCTGCTCATGATCATCGTGTTGCGATCAGATCTTACCAATGTCTCACACGGATATCGAATAATCCGATTTTTCGCTAAGCAATTTTTGGCCTGGAGCGGGTGAATGTTGTTGTGGGCGTTGTTGTTGTAGTGGCTGCTGTTGTTGCGGTTGCGGTGATTTTGAATGTGCTCGTTTGTGTTGTGGTTGTGCGTTGCTGCTGCTGTTGTTGTTGTTGTTGTTGCTGCTGTTGACGTTGCTGCTGTTGTTGTTGTTGCTGCTGCTGTTGCTGATGTTCCTGCTGTAACTGAGATGTTGTTGAATTTGGACGCGACCACAGTGAGGAACGTTGACCAAGTTTCAACTTTTTGATTGTATCCACATCGCATTCAACCTCGGCCAACTCTATATGCTCGCCAGCATCACGTTCCCCACTATGACGGAAGGCACCAGCGGTGCATTCGGCCTGCAACTGCAGCGGATGCAGCGTACGCAGGATGCCAGCTCTGCATGGTTTATAAGAGGAAGAGTAAGAGTTTCCAGATTTGGATTTTTCATACTATGCTTTTCATTTATTTTCATTTTTTAATTTTTTTTTTTTTTTTTTTTTGTAGTAATTTTTTTTACTTTTGCTAGCAACCACACTCAAAGCATTCAAGTATAAGAGAAACTTAGTTGTGTTCTTGTCGAGTTGTGTTGTTATTTTTTTTTTTTTGTTGATGGTGTTGTGGTGGTGTGATTGATGGCGGCATCATTATTATTATTATTATTATTAATGGGCGCCTTCAGGACCACACACTTCACCATACGCCAAGTCTCATGTATGATCTATAGGATCCATATAGGTGCAAGATATTTCACCACTATTGTAGCCAAAGCTGTTGCTATTATTGCTATCAGCTCCCCCACCGCCCGTGTATTCACTCCCCCCATTGGCCGTATCCTATTTGGGCAATGGCAACGTTGGTGCCGTAAAGAACTTTGAGGACAGCAGAGCCGTCGATGGATTCAACAGAGCTGTGCCAGTGGTTGACACTGAACTCTGCGGATGATGATAGTTACTGTTACTATGATGTGGCTCATGCGCGGGCATTATGGACTTGTGTGGTATGGGTCGAAATTGTGAGGAGGGTGGCATGCATGTAACGGGCACAACAGATGCAAGGGTACTAACACCTACGCCTCCATCCAAGCCCAAAAGCTCCTGGCCATTGGCATGCGTTGATGTTGGCTCGAGCTGATGGAGCTTTGGTTGGATCAATAATGGTTGCTGTTGCTTTAAACTACTGTTATTGCTATTGCATTGGGTCTGGTTTGGGTTATGATTCTGGTTCTGATTCTGATTCTGATTCTGGCTCAGACTTGATTTATTATTCAATTGTTGTTGCTGCTGTTGCAATTGTTGTTTGTGATATTGTTTCTGTTGTTGTGTACTTATCGATGGCGATTTAACCAATGTTGGTATATGACATTGTATTGAATCTTGTGATTTGAATGTACTCGATATGGATTTTAAATTTCCACTGCCATTGCGTGGCGATAAAATTTTATTCGAATTTGTTGATGTTGATGTGTTATTGGCTGTATTTGTATTTGTGTTAATGGCCGTGTTTGTAGTAATGTTGTTGTTGCTTTTGTTGCTATTGTGATGACGCGGTGTTGTATTGGTGGAAAACTGATATTGCTGATGATGATACCTGGAGCGACCGCGTCGTGGCAATGATTTTTGTTCGGACATTGGTGACAGATCGGAGGATGTGCTTGATTGTGCTCCATGGTAGATGATGCCTGCATCGCGCATTGAGCAAAATTCATTTATTTTTTTTTTTTTTATTATTATTGTTATTTTTTGTTTTGTTTTTTTTTTTTTTGGAAGAAAGAAAGAAAGAAAATACGGGAAAATAGAGATAATGACAAGTGGTAAGGGGGAAAACAACACATTAACTTAATAACTAACTTAAAACCTAAGCTATATTCATATTTTGATTTTAATTTCTTACTTAAGTCTTCAGATTTTTACGTTTTGAGTATTTTTCTCTACTGGTCGCATTTCTTTTCTTTATCTTAATTGAGTTTTTGTTTTCTTTTTTTTTTTGTTGCTTTATTCTAATAATTTTGTGAGTTATTTGTTATTCTACTACAGATAAGTTATCGATATATTGTGATTTGGAAAATGCTGTATTAGTCTAGAGTCTGAGTCTGCAATGTAGAATTGTTAGCGCAAAAGAGAAAGAGAGAGCGAGTAGATTACTCCAGATTGATAGCCTAAATAATACTACAAAACTATAAACAATTTCAGGGGAATTATTTTTATTTTGTTTTTTACTTAAATTGTAAGTCAATCATTGAAAGATTATTTTAATAACATTTTTACTTTTCAATTCAAATTAAAAAATGAATTAAATAATTTTTGATATATTTTCAGATTATTAGGAAATTGTATTTCTTTTTCTTTTAACTTATTAAATATTTAATAAACTTATTTTTAATTTATATATTTTTTTTTTTGTTATATGTACTAAAATATTTAATAATAATATGCAATTTTTTTTTACTTTTAAAAATATTAAAAAAATTCTAATATATTTATTTAAGTTTATAAAATTTGTATGGATCTTATTTGCAATTTTCTATAATTTGTAAAACTGTTAAAAAATGTCATAATATTTTCACTACAATTTTTAAATATTTCTTTTTATTTAATTAAAATATTGAAATTATTAACAAATTTTTATATAATTTTTAAAATTTACTTTTTTTTTAATTATTAACTATTTAATAATTATTAATAAATTTTTTTCGCATTTATAATTAATATTAAAAATTCTAAAGATTTTTTTTCCTTTTTTTATTTATTAAATATTTATTTATATTTTCTTTCAATTGATTGACGTTATTTTTCAACATTCTGATAGTCTTAGTATAGGATGATTTTAAGGGTTAACAACTTACTGTGCTTAATTTTGCCTTCATGCTGATTGGAAGACTCAGTGCGACTTGAAGTCAATTGATCCTGATCCGATTCAGATTCTTCACTCTCTGGTTCAGTTTTACGTGAATGACGACGACGATTCTTGGACTGTGCATAGAACAGAGCATGACATTAGTTAAGTTATGTACATTTATTTATTTATTTATCTTGTTAACCGCAGTAGGAGCTAGCGACTACAAAAGCGCTTTGGGATGTTAAACGCTTTCATATGAAAAAGAACTAAAAAAAAAAAAGGAAAAAGATAAACAAAAACAAAAACAAAAACAAAGGATTTGGCATGTGACACGAGGCATAGAGCGCTTTGCTCTTTACCCATGATATACGGCATTGCACTGAAGTGAAATTAGATTTGAAATGAAGACACGAGCAGAGAGTAATAACATAAAAAAGCACGTAGTAAATCTATAGAAAAATACACACTAATTGTAGGACAAACACTCTTCTCCCCTACATACACAGGGGGTAAGAGAGACAATGAGAAATAGAGAGAGAGAGAGAGAGAGAGAGAGAGCTAAAATCAAAGAAATGAATAAACAAACGCACGATATTATGAAACGGTGAGGTCTGATAATAATTATGAATTGTCTTTTGTGGACGTTGGTTGTGGTGGTGGTGGTGATGGGTGGTGGGTTTTAATACCGCAGCTGGTGGTGGCGACGAACAGCCCTCGGCCAATGCTCTCTCATGGTACATGAACGAGTGCAGCAATGTATTTGCCGGACCGCCATGATGCGGCTGTGATAAGTTACCAGCCTCCGATAATTGAAACGTGGCATATGGTGATATATCCTCCGAGGTTTCTATAACAAAAACTCAAACTGAAATACAAGACAGAAAAGTTCAAATTTAAATTGCTTACCTGGAATTTTATCATTGTTTTGCATGGAAACCTTATGAATGGTGGCATAATAACGTTCACGCTGTGCCGCTTCAGAGTTGGCACGATTCTCAAGTGATTCCTTTTGTATATGATTGCTTTGTTCTACAATAAAACAAAAATAATAAACAATGACTAAGCAAACTTTCCTATTTATTGTTGTGTTTGTATGTGTGTTTGCTTACTATGCCGATAGCATATGATAACCAGAGCAATGGTACAGATCATGCCCGATACGGCTGCAATTGTTGGTATCAATAGATTTATGTTGCCATAGAAGACACTTGGACCGCGTTGTCCACGCTGCACAATTTCCGGTGGTGGCGGATCCCCATCCTTGGTAAGTGTAACAAAACTAAATTCAGCCTGTGATACTCCTGCCACATTATGCGCTTCCATGCGTAGCTGATATAATGTCGATGATTGTAAATTTGAGATGACAACGCGTCGCTGTGGTTTCAATGCATTCGATACCAAAATCCATTCCCTATCTGGATCATCGGTAACTGCACGATACTGCAGCACAAAATACATCAAAGGGCAACCATTATCTGGCCAAGTATGCAAGCGTATCAATACTGATGTCGAATTGGGGGCCAGCAGACTAGTGCTTGCTGGTAGTCCTGGTGCCTGTCCTTGAGTGCGTACATGCAGCATAATGCTAGCTGGTGATGTACCAACTTTATTTTGTGCATTCAAATGTATCTGATAAGTGCTGCCACAAACTAAACCCTTTAGCTCATGACTAGACGCATGACGTGACAATTGCATCTCATCAGTATTGCCAGTGGCACGACGATAAAATAGTGTATAGCCAGTTATTGGTGCATTGCCCGTGAAACCACATTTCCAATGCATTAGAATGCTGCTTGAGGTAGCGCTGGTCACATAGAGCACTGGTGCCGAGGGTGGCACTTGAACGAGTAACATATGTGTGAGACGATCGGTGCCAATGCCATTATCCACCTGACAGCTATAGTTGCCACTGTCGGCTAATTGTAAGCTTGAAATGATCAGATCACCAGAATCCAATAGCTGTGAGTTATGCAGTCCACCTTGACGTAATGTTACATCTGCTTTGAACCAATCTCGTTTGGGCTTACCAACCGCAGTGCAGGGCAGTGTTACAGTTGAACGCCAGGGACGAACCACAGGGCCACCAAAGGAAATAATTCTAGCTGGCACACGATTTGTTGTAATCTGTGATGATACCCGAGAACTTTTGCCTTCACCGACACGCGTCGAGGCTGTTACCCAGAACTGATATTCCATATGCGGATGTAGATTTTTAGCCTCAAAATATGCCTGCTGTGAAGGCAGACTACGCTTCTCATTGTTCAACTCCTCGCGACCATTGACAACGCGTGTGTATAAACTAAATTTGGTTATAACACCATTTGGTTCAGTTGGTGGCTGCCAGGAAACGTAGAGTGATTGCGGTGAGCTGACAACAACTTTAATATCCGATGGTGCCTCAGGAACATCCTCCTCAGTGTGACAAAAGAGCGGCTTGGACAATGCGCCATCGCCCATGCGAGTATGAGCCAAGACTTGAATGCTATAATTTGTATATTTGCGTAGTCCGGTGAGCACAGTCGTCAAGGCTGTGGTTTTACGGGACTCGACTTCGTCCTTGTTGGGCGCAATGTCATCAATGATGGGCTCAAATATCAGCTTATAGCCCTGCAGTAAGCCATTTGTATGATAAATTGGTGGTGGCTGCCAGGATACTTGCAGCGATTGTGAAGTTAAGGCGGCACAGCGTACATCTTCTGGCGGGCGACTAGGAACTGTAAAAAAAAAAAAAATGTAAATAAATGAGATGAAAATGTGAAGAGATATTAGATTTTTACCATCTTCCATGGTCTGTGCTGCCGTTGGCTCTGACAGTGGACCGGGACCAACTTGATTGAATGCCTGCACCACAATACTATAGCGTGCAAATTTGGACAGTCCACTGAGCAAAAGCTCACCATTGCCGCCTTCACCATCGCCAGACACTGAAGTGAAATTATATGCAGTATTCCCTGAGCTGGCTAGCTTATAGCCAACATTATAGCCTTGTATATCGCCATGACGTAACTCAGGCAACGGTGCGACCCAGCTGATGAGTAACTCTGTGGAAGAAAGCGGACGTGCTGATAGACTTAGCGGTGGTCCAGCTGGACGTTGAGGTTCTGTGCGCACAATTAACTCTTGGCTGGGCGCACTGCGTCCTGCATTGCCTTCGGCTATGACTCTGAATGCATATCGTGTTGCTGGCTTAAGATTCTCAATTAATGCATTGTAACTTGGCGGATCCTTGACTTCCATATGCTGCCATTGATCGATGAAAAGTACAGCTGAAATAATATTTATGTATTTATTTATTATATTTTATTATAATGTAAAATGTGAACAACTTACGATCTGCTTCGCGATATTCCACAATGTATTTGGACACATCACCGGAACTGACCGCCTTTGGTTGCCATTTGAGATTCACTGAGCGACTGCTTATCATAGCTGCCTCTAATACACTTGGCGCTTGTGGTGGCTCTTGCACTTGCAGTTGCACCAGCTGCTGATCATTGCCATAGAGATTTGTGGCACGACAGAAATATGGACCACTATCTGTGGCATCTACAGTGCGTATTTGCAGCTCAGCTGAAACACCATCAGGTGTTGCCTCCTGCTTAACAGATAATCTATAGAGAGAGAGAAGATTTGCCAGGTCATTCATCATCATTGCATTAGTGTTGCTTGGTTGGTTGGTTGGTTGGTTGGTTAATTGCACTCACTTGTAATTGGTTGATGGATTCAATGTGTTTTTGCCTGAACGCATCCACACAATGTTAATCGGCTTGTCCCCGCTGACAGCGCATTGTAATAATGCAGTGTCGCCCTTTTTAACGGTAACCGAACGTGAAGTGGATGAGAAGTACGGTGAGGCTGCAATTACAACATTACAATATTTCGTTTCATTTTAATTATGTCAACGAAGCAGCAACAGCAACAGCAGCCGTTGCTGTTGCTATTGCAACATCATTTCATTCTCGTGAGGCGTCACTAGTGCAATTAACCAAATTGCCACGATTCGTTCCATTTGCTACAGTAAGTAACTCATGCCTCATACCACTTAATGCCACCCCCATCACTGCCCACAATACTCACAGTTCACTTTCAACTGTATGACCTTTCCGATGCCTGTGCCGATGCCATTATTCGCCTGACACAAATAGAATCCCTCACGATCCTCCTTGACATGTTGCAGCAACATTGAGCCATTACCCAGCAGCTTGGTAAATGGACGTTCACGTACTTCTTCATATTCTCCAGATTTGCTACCTATTATCATTATATATACAATATAGTTTTATATCTTTGAATAATTCATAATTTAGCTTGGATTTTAAATTCTTACCTGTTGCCTTTTTCCATACAATACTGGGCGTTGGCACGCCTTGTGCTTGACAATGCAACATTATGTGACGATTACGTTCGACATTTGCATCCACAGGCTCAACAATCCAACGTGGTGGCACTACAGAGCGTATACGTAATATTATTTAATTAGACTTTAGATTTTCAATATAAACTATGAAAAATTCTATCAACAAATGGATGGAAATGATAATGCTCTAAGACATACAGTAACATTATGAGATGTAGAGAGAGAGAGAGAGAGAGAGTGAGAGTGAGAGACAGAGAGAGAGAGATAGATAGAGAGACTAGAGCGAGAGTTAGAGAGGAAAAGTAAAGATTGTTGGCAAAGTAAAAACGGCAAAATATATTTGTTTTGGTGTCTAATCAAACTTTTGATAGTAATAGTAGAAAGGTTTTGTTGCATATTCAAAAATAATACAAAAAAAAAAAACTTTCAACTAATATACAATACAGTTTTTATTTTTTGGTCGTTTGCTTTTGTTTTTTCTTTTATAAAAAAAAATATATATATATTATGCAACTTAATCAAAATGGAAATAACGTAAAAATGTTCGATGCTTTCATAACGAAACTGTTATTATTTTTTTTTTTTTCTTTTCAGCCGATGGGGAAAATTGATTATTGTGAATTTTTTGTTGTTGTTGTTGTTGTTGCTGTGCAAGGATTTTTATAGTCATATTTAAATTTAGTTTTTATTATTGATATTTGTTGCCCCCACGCTCTGCGCCTCGCTGTTTTGCTGTTTGTTGTACAACAAAATTTGTTTGTTTTTGTTTTTTTTTTCTCTTTTACAAAAAATTTGCTTCTCGCTTGGCGCATAAATTAATTGAACAAAAGCATGCGAAAAGCGTATTCGAAAAATATTTGCATGAAAATTATAAAATGCGCAACATAAAAAATACATAAATTGTTTTATAGTTCGAATATATATGTAGGTATATATAATATTTGTAGTATGTTGAGTATAAAAGTTTTATTTATGTTAGGAACGCAGCTGAAAAATCACATGAAACGGAAGCGGACAAAAAAAACACACACAAAAACCAAAAGCAGCAAAAATTATTACAAAACAAAAAATGCCTTTCGATAATTAGTTTATGAATCGAATGCATTGTCACGCCTTCCCCGCTCACTGCGAAAGGCGTTGCAGCACAAAATTGCATTTCAATAATTTATGGAGCCAATAATTGTTTGCATTTCATTTGCAACCCTTTTTGTTTGTCAGGCATTAATTTAATCAAAAGAAAAAATAAAAAATTAAATGAATGAGAGAAAAAAAAGAGAGAAATGGTTATGGTTACAATAAAAAATGTTACACAGCTGGCCGCCTATAGAGCGCAGCATTAATTAAAAAGTATTTGTGGTTTTGTTTTCGTGGCTGTTTTTTTCTTCTTTATTTTATACCCTTGCAAGGATATATTTATATTGGATCAGAAGTTTGATAGACTCTATAATATATATGATCAGCATATTCAGTAGCCGGTTCCTGGATTATCTGGATGAGACTCCAAAGTTTCCACATATTCCCAAGCTAAAGAATTTTTTTGTAATTTCAACAAATTTAATGTATACTGCACTATAATTAAGATTGATAGCCGGGTCTTGGACCAAAGTCGGAACCAGCTGGATCGGATAGAAGTTATCGGTTGGGGATTTGAGATTTATTATGAACTACTTTTTGATGGAAACTTTTACGTTTAGTAATGAAATACAGACTTCTGCTAGGTTTGGATCAGCTGCCATATGAAAGATCGGTAGTAAGAACATTTTTATTTCTGAAGCTTTCCGGGAAAAGCTTCCATGATTTAAGTTTAGTAATATCAAATACATTGCTGCCTATTTTGTTTCAAACCCCATGGAAATATTATATGTATAGCTTCCATAGAAATAATCGATGTTATCCCAATGTAAATAAAACAGAAAGTAGTCCAATGAAACAATCGATTATTAAATAAAACTAGATAAAACATTTCGGTTAAGCTTTTGCAAGAGTACAAAATCTTCGGCAAGCCGTAGAAAATATTGTGTTGTACATGTTTTATTTTTTATAATAGTGTTTCTCATACGAGCTTATAATTGTGTTTGTATGTGTGTGAGTGTTGCATAAAAAGCGGGTTTTGGTTTGGAAATACGACAGCGCGTAGGTTAATAGCGACTAGATGGAAAAAATCTTTGCACACAACAGCAGCCTGGGTATTGAATATTAAAAATAAATAAAATTAAATAACAAAAAAAAAAAAAAAGAAATAATAATAATAATAATGAAAATAAATTAATATACACGCATGATCGAGAATAAATAATTAACTTAATTTCAGCATATCCAATCGATTAGTTAGCACAAAGAAAAATTCACTTAATTGCAAAATGCAAATTTGCAGGCTTTGGACTTGCCAAAAATGGTGTGAGAAAAAAAAAATACAAAAAAAAAAAAAATATTTGCTTTATTTAAATTAAAACAGAGCAGAGCTTAAGAACAGAGCCGAGAGTAAGAGAAAGAGAAAGAAAGAGAGAGAGAGAGAGAGAGAGAGAGAGAGCAAGCAAATCATAAATAAACAAAATTATAAATCATTTTTACAAACATTATGCGCATGCAGATGGCAGCTGGCAAAACCAAAGAAAAACACACACAAAAAAAATATATAAAAACAATAAAAATGCAATTTATGTACAAGTGGCATGCAGAAAAAAATAAACAAAAGCAAATATGCAACATAAGTACAGCAGGCGCAGGCAGCGCTGCTGCCACAAAAACATGCCATATTTTTCTAGTTGTGTTACAAACATTCTCAACTATCTACATTAGCAAATACTGCGAAGCTTTAAATTTATATATTATTTGTAATTTGGTTTCATTTATCATTTTGGGCTCTGCAAAAAGAACAAAAAAAAAACACACACACAATGTTTTGCATTTCTGCACTGCACAAAAATGACCAAGCACACTCACACACACACTCACTCACATTCACACACACACTCCATTAACACTCAAGCAGAGATAGAAATATATATATATATAGAGAGAGAGAGAGAGAACAAGAGAATTGTGGAGTAGTATTTCAAGCACATTTCGAGAGCCCAAAACACAAATTGAAGCAAAAGCGGCAACGGCTTAGCTTTCATTCCTTTATTTTTTCAAGTTTATAGCACTTTCATTACTTTATATAAATAATTTTTGTTTTTTTTTTTTTGTTTTGTTATCATTAATTAAGCACAGCACATTTATAGCTAAAGGCTTTGCCATTCAGCCTTTATTTTATTTTATTTTTTTTTTCTTGACAGCTGTACGGGATAAGGCGGGCAAACAGCAGCCGTTGTGCGCTAAGTTTTGAAAGCTGCAAGTCAAAAAAATATTTGGCAAAACAAAAGTAGAGAAAATACAAAAACAAAACATAAATGAAAATGAAAATTTTTATGCATTTCTTTTATATATAATATAATATAAGCTAGCTAGTGGCAACACAAGGAAGAGAATAAGCGAAATAAGCAAATAAAACTGAAACTAAAGTCAGCTTATATTTTCTTATTTGTAAAATAAAAGAAAGTATAATTTTACTGCTAATTGTTAATGCTGTGCACATTCCCAAAGTAAACAGACTAAGCATCAAAAAGATTCTTTTAATTTAATTTTTTATACAAAAGAATTTTTTTTTGCAAATAAATCTATAAAATGTTCACTTGGCTGCATCGAGATGCTGTTCACTTGCACTTGCATGCAGGCAACTGATGCAAGCAGCTTGTTTTATTCTAATTTTATATTTGTTTTTTTTTTGGAATGCGCAGCATAAACTACGGCAAGCCGTTGGTCAGTATAAAATATAAAAGCCGAAATCAAAAAACTGGTAGCAACTTATATATAAAATATATATATATTATATATGTATGTAAATATAAATACTTAATGTATAGAATTTTTTGTTTTGTTGTGGCATTTGTTACGAAGCGTTTAAAAAAGCGGTGCAATTGATAAGGTTACCTGGTGAAACTGTTGTCAAAAAAACCCACAGCGTGCCAAAGCGACTTAAGGGTTAAAGGATTTTTTTTTCATATAAATAATTTTATTGCATGTTCAAAAGCAGGGCAAATCTTTGTCTTTAGTTTAGTTTCAGTTATTGTTTTTTTTTTCTTTTTTTTTTTTTTTTTTTTGGGGGGACGTGTTTTTGATTTCATAGAAAAAGCGTCAAAATCAAAGCAACAGTTTGCTAAGCAAGTGTTGGGCAACGGCAACGTTTAGTAACGATTTGTCGCCGCTTGTAAAACACAATTACAAGAGCAGCATAAAAACCAAAAAGTTTTTTTTAGTTTATTTTTATTTTAGTTCAGTTTTCTTTTTTTTTTTTTTGTTTTTTAATTGAAATGAAAAATGTGAAAAACTTAAAACCATTAAGAAGCGCTTTTCTTGAGAGTACATCAGCGAGAAAGCAAAAAGATGTTTTTTTTTTTTTTTTTTTTTTGTTATATATATATTTATATATTGAGGGGCAATTGTGAAAATTCAAGTTAGTTAAGATTTGTTTGTGTTAGGTAAAATATGTAAAAAGTGTGATAAATGTGTTTATAGGCACAGTATAAATATGTACTATGTAATGCTGCGTATGTGTATGTGATTAAGTGTTTGTATTGGTTAACTGTTGTTGTTGTTGTTATTGTTGTTGTTTAGTGAATTGTAACCTAGTACGCTACCTTTGACCTGCAACAGAGCGGTATACTTGATTTCAGCTGCCGGATTCTTAGCCAAGCACGTATATTCGCCAGAATGCGTGGCCGATAGCGAGGGAATGCTTAACAGTGAGCTATATTGATCTAACATGGTTACATTCGCACCAAGTTGCTCAGCCAGTGGCTCACCATCCTTAAGCCAGATCAATTTCAATGGCGCATCACCTCGAGAGACACCACAAACTGTACGCGTACGCATACCCTCGGCCAGGCCATCCTGAAATGCGAACGGTTCTATGATCGGTGGTACTGTAAGTAGCAAAAAAGTAACCAAAAATAATTGTTAACAATTTGTAAATTGTATTGAACCTGAAACTAGGCAAATCATGTTGACGATTCAAATTCAACTTGTAGTTGATGATTCTCGAGGAGGAGGAGGAGTAGAAGTCAATGTTGTTTTATTTTCCCACGTTGTGCTGCTGTTTGCGAATTTGTTAATTGAATTGAAATTTGCATTTTTGTATATAAATACATATACAATATATAAATATTTACAACTAAACTAAACCTTCGCAGTTTTGTTAAAGAAATTATTAAGTTTTTGCTACATAAAATAAATTTCTTTACTTAATTGTACAAACATTCCAAAAAGTTCAAGTTTAAGTTTAAAGGTTATATTTAAGGTGTGTGTGTGTTTGTGTGATTGAGAAAGATAACTAAATATGCCGTTTTTTTTTTTTTGTTTGTTTACATAATTTACAGTTATTACATATTATTATTGCATTGCATTGCATCAAATTTCACATATCAATTTTTATTTATTTTTCTGTGTTTTTATTATTATTATTATTATTATGTGATTGTTATTGTTTTACATTGAACAAAGTGCATACGAAAAAGAAACGTAACTACTTTTTAACTAAATATGATTATTATGATATATATATATGTGATAATTACATATATACATATATATTTATATGTATATGTATGTGTGTTAATGTATTTGATCTATGAAATTGTTTTTTTTTTTTTTTATTTTATAGATTATTCCGACTCATTTCTCATTTACCATTAACCAATAGTGCTTGCGAGTTCTCCACCTCCGCTGCCGAGTTGCGCACCACACATGAATAGTTGCCAGTATGATCACTGCCCAAATTGTCAATAACCAGAATGCTATTATATTGATCCACCTGCTTGACAGACATGTGCTGTGTGGGATCGATGGGTCGATTATCCTTGCGCCAATTGATTGTCAATGGCAAATCACCCTTGACCACCGAGCATGTGAGTGAGGCACGATCACCCATGTTCAATTGTAGTATTGATGTTTGAAATGGACTTAGACGTGGCGGCACTGTAAGTGATTATTTTTTTTTTGTTTTGTCAAGCAATACAATAAAAAAAAAAAATAAAACTCCAAAGATAAAGTTCAGCAGCAGCATCTGTGCTGAGACAGCAATCAGCGTAATACACAAAAAAAAAAAAATAAAATAAAATAAAATGTATATTTTAGCGCTTCGTTAATGTGTAAGCGTGAAAGAATCACAGGGAAATAATAAAAAAAATTAAAAAAGAAAAAGGTTACAAATTATGAAAATTTAATCAACGTCGCGCTTCATTAGCACGCGAATTCATTAAGTGAAATAAGTGAAATATAAAATAAAAATAAAATTGAAGAAAAAAAAATTTAAAAAAAGGGTCACGCTGCTTGCTGTACGACGCCTTTGCTGACTGCTGACAATCTCGTCCTTCAACTCGAACTCATGGGGGACGAGCGACTGACTGACTGCCTGACTGACTGACTGACTGACTGCTTCCTCACTTGCTTTACTTCAAACTCATTTAATTTTTTTTCTTTGTTTTTAATTTACAAAACTTTTAAGCTTAGATTATTGCGCATATTTAATTACAGCAAAAGCAAGTGTCGAGCACACACACCAAAATTAAAAGCAGAAAACGAAAAAGCAAAAGCAAAAGTAAGAGCAATGCCAAAAGCAAAAGCAGAGGCAAAGGCAAAGGCAAAGGCGAATGCTAAACTTAAAGCGCCATACGATACTAGTTTGCTTGTTGGTCTGTACTTAGTTTGCTGTTAATAATTAAAATGCAATTTTCACTTGGCTTCATTTCGTTGTTGTTGTTGTTGATGTTCTAGTTGTTGTTGTTGTTGTTGTTGTTGTATCCTTGTCACCGTGTCAAAAAATGCTGTGAAATAAACTGGCCAAAATGGCCGAGAGCTAACACTCTGAAAATTGTATACTAACCTATGACCGTCACCTCGCCACTTCGTCGTGCACTGTGACCCTGTTTGTTGCGCGCCCAACACGTATAGACGCCGGAATCGGTATGCTTTTGCACCGGACTGATGGTCAACGAGCCATCCGGTTGTACACGTTGTCGTATATCATCTGGTAGCTCGCGTCCGCCACGCTCCCAATGTATCTCCTCGATGGGATAACCAGCCACTGGGCATTTCAGATTCAATGTCTCGCCGGAGACAGCGGTCACTTTGGGTATAAGGCGTATATAGGGTAAACCTACAGATAGAAGGATTTTTGTTGGCTCAATGTAAATGCTTAACAGATTTGCGCACACGTTTTTGCTTATTAAATAATGCAAGTAGCTAACAAAAAAAACCTAACAAGAAACCAAAACCAACAAAACCAAAACAAAACAAAAAATTTATAAAGCAAACAAGAAAAACAAATACAAAAAAGGATTCCACGGCATATTCTGGCAACGATGCGGGGCCACCATGCCATGCACGGAAACGGAGCAAAAATGTAATATGCATATCCTGCTGGCAGCCTGTCGGCCTCTGAGCGACACCGCCGAAACACTTTTCGCTGTAGCCTCTGCTTACAAAATACGGAAGGAAATAATGCAGCACAAATGCCGCTTAGTAACAACCAGCAGCAACAGCGACAGCCACAACAGCAACAGCAACAGCCACAACAACAACAAAAACTCTTCATGTCTCTGCTATTTGTTGTTGCTGTTGACTCTTTGGGTTATGCCTCTGCATTTTCTGCAGAGTATGCATAATTTTTGAGCATGTCATACGTGAGCGCGCTTCTTTGCTGCTTCTCCTGCTGTTGCTGCTTTTGCTGCTGTCTCCCTTGCCGTGTCGTGTCTGTATCTGTGTCGGTATCGAGGGAACATGAGATTTTTTGTAATCACCGCCGCCATTACCAAGAGTCGCGTAATCAGCGAGAATGCAAAAAGCTTTAAGCAATGCACAGAAAAAAAAAAGGAAAAGCTAAATCTTGCTGCTAAATGATATTCGTATTATCTTTTTTTTTTAGCTTGAAATGCATTTTTCTTTTTCTGTTTAAGTAAATTACGAAATGAAATTGAATTTTGTTGAAATTTGAAAAAATTAAAAATATTTTTTAAGTCTTTGAAATATTTTCTATATATAAATAATAATTATAGAAATTAAAAAATATTTTTAAAATAATTTTAATTTATATTTGACTTTAAAAGTCGAGAAAAATTTTCATTTTAATTTATTTATCATATTTTTGCTTGAAATTTAAGCAATAAATTTTGTATTTAATTTTGATGCACACAAAATGAATATTAAATAATATGAAATGCATATAAAAACCTGCAGTTATTTGACTTCTACAGGCAAAGTGTGTGTGTGTGTGTGTGTGTGTGTGTCTGAGTGTGTGTGTTGACTATCGAAACTGTCAACTATTTTTGTTCGGTTATTCGTTAACTTTCAAAGCAAAGTTGATGCACAAACATAGCGTATGGCATATGGCATATGGCGTACGGCGTACGGCGTACGGCGTAGTTTTTACTTGTTTTGCCACGGCTGTCATTCTGTTTGTGTTTCCTTAAGCCTGGCAACGCCATTTTGTTTACCCGGCGACACAAAAATATTTGATTTCCTGCAAAAACAAGGTGGAAGAGGCAAACACAAAAGCCTGCAGCAAGCTGTGAGCAGTGAACAGTGAGCAGTGAGCGGCACACTGCTCCCCATCGTTTGTGTGTTGCCTTGAACAACACTTTATAGCTGCAAAGCAAACTGCAGGCAAAGACAACCAGAACAGTAACATCAAAAGAGAAAGAGAGAAGGAAAGAGAAAGGCCTGGGTAAAGAATGAAGGACATGGCAAACGCGATGTAAAACAAAATCGAGCAAAAAGTAGGCAACATGAAATTGCCAAAAAAACAAAAAAACGAAAAAAAAGAAACAGAGAAAAAAAAAAGAAAAAATAAAAAATAAAAAAAAAAACTCAAAGCACTGCAAAACGTTTAAGTGCATGTGTAAAGTAGCTGCCTACAAAGTTACACATACACAAAAAGAGAAATAAGAGGGAGAGAGAAAGAAAGACAATCATAGATGCTCTTGCACAGACACACACACACACACACTGTTTGTTATAGTATAGCACGTTTTATAGTGTAGTTATATGTGATTTCTGAATGTGGCACATACCATAAATATTCAAGCGGGCCGCATGCTCAACACGACCCGCACGATTCTCAGCTATGCAGGAATATTCGCCGCCATCCTCGACCATGACGTGGCTTATGTTAACATGACTAATTACATCTCCATGCACCGTGATGTATTGTCCGATCATAAATCTGTGGAATACAAAAAAAAAAGAAAAAAAACAAAAACAAAAATACAATAAGAAGATGAGATGAGAGCAAAAGAATGAGACCAAAAAATATACATTAATATATATGTGGGTAAAGCATTTATATGGCATATGCGTCGTATGCGCAATGCGATATGCATTTTAGAATTGTTTTTCGCATATTTAAACGCTTTCACTTACTCTATCTCTCTCTCTGTGTTCAGGCCAGGGACATTAACGAGCAACTACAGCTGTGTGTGTGTGTGTGTGTCTCTGTCAATCTCTACATGTAGGCAAGTGTGTGTGTGTGTGTGTGTGTGTAGTGTAGTGTTGTGTACACACTCAACAACAAGGCGCATCGCATATGCAGCATGACCCAAATCCTTTTGGCTGTGTGGGCTTCATTTGTTTTCGACACAACACGGCGTATACGTTACATTGCATTATTCAACTGTAATGAAGGCTGTCAGTCCATGTTGTCTTTCGTCTTTATGTAGCCTGCTATATAATGCTTGTCAAGCTTAGCATAGTTTCTACATTACGACGTTGCTTTCAATGTCATGTACCGCTGCCTTTGCCCAGCCATGCCCTGCCACGCATCCCACACCACATCAGCAGCCATCAGATACAAGAGAAGCTCAACTTAATGCGACCGTTACGCTTCAACTTCTAAGGCAAATAATGAAAAAAGGATTTTATGTGCGCTCATGTTGGAATTAAGTCTGATTGTTTGCTGACTATACCACCATACCCCATCTCTCAGTCTTCATCTATCTCTCTCTCTCTCTCTCTCTCTCTCTCTTTATCTATATATCTATGCATGTATCTGTGTCTGTGACTGCTCAGTTTCTTATTGGCATAGACATTAATTACAGCAAACAATGTTACGCATACGCCATGTGGCATACTCTCGACAACCCAACAATTCCAACAATTCTCTCAACCAATTTCACATACAGTACACACAGCATTTACGAGTATATCCAACCCTGACAACACCAACACACACACACAGACACACACATTGATACAAAGACACAGACATACAAGCGGTTTTGTGGCATCTTATTGTTAAGCAAAGCATCTCAGCAAACCGGCTCATTAGTTTTTGGGGGCGTGGCAAGGCGAGAGCAAAGGCGAAGGCGCACTGGCAACTTTTCAATTGGCATTAGAGTAACAGCAGGCAAAGTAATTACAATTTTAATTAAGTTTTGCAATGGCAACAGCGTCGTCGACATGGCTTATGAATGCATTAGGCTACGAGCATTGCTGCTGTTGCTGCTGCTCTTACTGCTTATAAGTGCACTTTCTCTGGACTCTGATTTCCCCAGAAAGTGGCAAAGTCAACCAAAAAAACTTGGCGGCTGGCGGTTTTGGCACTTTATGAAGTGCCCAAAAGCCGCGCGACGCTTGTTAAAAACAACAATTGTAGTTAAAATGAAAATGAAGCTTCTCAAAACACTCAGTGGAACACACACACACACACACATAAGCAAGCACACGCACAAATATAAACATACGCAGTGAGAAAGAGAGAGAGAGAGAGAAAGAGGAAGACATGGACATGGATGCTAACTGCTACACTTGAGTGCATTGAAACAATGCCAGGACAAAATTGCAACAAAGTTGCAAACATCCGCACATGGCAGACGAGACTACGTTGCACAGCACAGCACAGAGCTCAGCGCTCAGCTTCATACTCATCCTGCTAGCTTAAACGGCATTGCAAAAGTTTAAATGTGCGACTCTCTCTCTCTCTTTCTCTCTCTGTCTGTGTGGGAGTCTACTATGTAGTAGGACCAAGAGACAGAGCAGAGAGTTCTGTGGCATAAAACGCTTTCGTTGCAACAATATAAACCTAATAGTTTGGCGCGGCTTTTGTGTGCTGTTTTAGATGATTGTTGCACAAGTCTATGTGTGTGTGTGTGTGAATACACATGCATATTCATATGTGTCTGTGCTTGTAAGACTATTTGCTGGCATTATGAAAAAAAAAACAGAAGAAAATAATAAAACACCAAAAAAAAAAACAAGTTTAAGTCCATGCGACTTTAACTGTGATGCGATGCGAAGCGAGCACAAAAAAAAAGTTCATAGACAAACTTACAAAATTATGAATTTCAATTTGCATGAATTGAGTTTTGATGTTGGAAAAACGAAAAACTATTTAAGCTCAGCTGCTGACATGGATTAAAATGCGGCAATAATTAAATTTTGTGGTTAAAAATTTTGAAGTAACTTTCATAAGAGGATTTACACAAGTTAAAGCCACTATCAAATCCGTTAACATAAATGACAAAAATATATTTCAACAGAAAATTGAAATGTAATATTAAGTGTAAAGATTTTACATAATGAATAACATTTCATATAAAAAATTAATAGTTGACCTATAAATTGTATGTGAACAATATGATATAGTTATTCGATTTGGTTTAAATTTGACTAAATTTATCATAAACATTTTTTTAAAGCAAAAATTCAATTTTCGATCGTTTGAACCTTTGACAGACATATTCTAAAATGATCTGATATTTATCTAATTTGACTGGCAATTTTTTTTTTACCATTGCTGAGGGAATATTAGTTTAATACGCCCTTTAGAAGGCGTGACAGAGATAAAAAAAATATTTATTTTTGATCAGCGACGACAACCGAAACTAATCTTTCAGTTTTAAAGCTATCTCATTGAAACTTGGTACATAAATTCTCTATATCCAGCATATTAGTCGTATATTAGTCGAAACCGGATCGGACTACTTTATCATATAGCTGTCATGGGAACCATCGGCCGAGAACGCTAATTTTTCTATGTTTTTTAAGCTGTTCGACTGAAACTTACCTATAAAAATGGTCAAAATCGGACCACTATATTATATAGCTGCCACAGTTATAATCGGTCGAAAATTGATTTTTTGAAGACTGTAAGGGTATAAAATATTCGGCCCGCCGAAGATATCTTTCCATTCTTGTTTATAATTAAACTTATATCCCGAAAGTTTTAACAGAATTGCTGAGCAAACAAAAAGCCTTTCATATAAAAATAAAATTTTTAACAGATGATTACGAAGAATGCTTCATAAAAAACTGATCCGTTTTGAATGAAACTTGATAGAGACATGTTATACATTTCATATTCTATGGCAGCTGTTGATCCGCTTCAGCTTCTTCGCATTTATGTACAGCTTATGGCAACCAGAAGTATTTCAGCTTCAGCTTAGAGAGTTAAGAGAACTAAGAGAATAATTTAGCTTGCAACAAACGAACCGACGCATAACTAGAATCACACTCAGCTGCCGATATTGCTCATTTCAGTGTCGTATGACATTTTCACTTTCAGCTTTCGATAATCTCAGCTTTCAGCTATAAAAATAAAGTTGAAAACTCTGAGATATTAAAGCCTTGACAGCTTTAAATCAAAATCACATTAACTGCAACCTCGGCTAACTTGAAACAAAAGCCAAATGTCATTTAGTAAAATTTCTTACTTTGTTGTGTAAATAAAACTTTCCATTTCCATTTCTTATGCAAGCTTCATTCGTGACGTGGCTTTTATGCACTTAACGTTGTATATACAACATTTTATTATTTAAACCAAAATTAAACACACACATACACACACAGAGAGAGAGAGCTACATGTGGAGACATATATAGTTTTGCGTACGTAGAGCGCCTGCAGTTGTAGACAAACGCATCAAACGCAGCGCAGCGTAGCAAATACTACATGCCACAAAGAGGGAGGTAAAGATCTGAGCAAGTGGCTGTTGTGGCAAAGACTGTGTTGCTGCTGCCACGTTGCCACGCCGCCACGCTGTTACGTTGCCACGTTGCCGCAGACAAACTTTTCGAAAATGGCGTAAAATGAGCGTTTGAGTGTTGTGTTACCTCGTGCGCGCAATCATTTAATTTCCGCCCCAAGGCGTTTGCAACAACATCTCAAACTCAGGCCTGTGACTATGTAGTATGTAGTATGTGTCTGATTGTCTGTCTGTCTCTCTGTCTGTGTGTGAGTCTGTCTGTCTGTCTGTATATCTGTCTGTATGTCTGTCTATCAGCTTGTCAGTTTAACTGTCTGCAACTCCCAGTGCTGTTTGCCTGCTGTTTGTCTGCTTGTCGTTCTGTCTGTCTATCTGTCTTACTGTCTCTCTCTCTGTGTCTGCCTGTGCCTCCTTCGCCTGCGTGTGTATTAAATAAATACACTTACACAAGTTGATATACCTTTAAACCGAATAATGTAAACCACTTAAAACTCAGCAATAACAACAAGCGATACAGCAACATCAACAACAACAACAACAGCAACGATGATGTCGACGACGACAACGTTAGCAACGAAAATTTATGCAGCAATGCTGGCAGGCAAATTAGGTTGCACGACACCAACAATACCAGCAGCAGCAGCAATACCAACACCAACAGCAGCAGCTCCAACAACAACAACAACAACAACAACAACAACATTCACTATTGCAGGATAAATGCCTAACGGCATTATATGTCAAAATTGTGTTGCTCAAATAACTTTTAAATTAAAGCCACGGGCAGGCACTAACCGGCAAACCGGCAAGCAGTACGCCGCACCCAGTGTTCGTCGTCGTCGTCGTCGCTGTTGCCATTGCTGCCACAGCAGCAAAATACTTGTAATCAATTTGTGCCTTGTGGTCAACCACAAACTCGGCACAAACTGTTGGACAATATTAAAGGAAAAAAAAAAACACATGAATTGAGGGTCGAGCATGCGGTCGGTTTGCACATTGACGTTACACTTGTATAAAGTAAATTCATGAGCAACTCTTGATGTTGACAGTCTCAAGCGTTTTGCATACTCTTTACTTGCAACGTTTTTTTTTGGCTTTCTAATTTATGCATAGTAAGCAGCTGAAGTGAGAAAAATGTTTGCCTTGGCCATTAAATATGTGTTAGAGAAAAATAAACATGCGAGTAGCAGATAAACATATTCTTTTTTTTTTTACAGTGTAAAGTGAACTTTAAACATTTGTTTGATTATTAATTTGTTTGACCTCAGTGCAGACTTTGCTGCATAAGTTTTAATTAAAATGCAGCTGCAACATCACACGAAGCACAAGCAACAGCAACTGTAACTGAAGACGATAGCTAGCTAAAAAAGTTGCTGTGATTCCTGTTTTTTTTTTTTTTTCTTTTCTTTGCAAATGTAACAAACTAATGGAACAGCCCCAAAGTCAATGTTAATATAAAGAGGAAGCGCAACAAAAAATACAAAATAAAAAGCAGAATATAAAACTAAAGCCATTTTTTTAATCAACAACAGAAGTCAAGAGTCAACAACAGGCGAGGGGGGGGGGGGGTCAACTTTGACTTGCAAATCATTACAGACGTAACTCAAACAATTAGTGGCAGCTGCCAAACAGACTGCAAATGAAGTGCAGACAGCAGCGTAGCACAGGAGTGTGAGAGAAAAAGAGAGAGAGAAAAACGAATCAGAGAGTGAAAAGCAGTAAAAAAAAAAAAAATAAAAATCTAATGAAATGGCAGAGACAACGACAACGACAATGTCAGAGTCAGAGACAGATTCAAAGCAGCATCATCAAAGCCAAGCAGCAATTCAACGCCATGAGTAAAAAGAGATTGATCAGCGAACACACAGCGGGTGCTTGAAGGGTTCATTCATTCTCAGCGCTTGCCAATCATCAATTGATGCGTTGTTGCATTTTTATTTGTTTGTGGCAAACAAGCAAATAAAGCTGCCACATAGTATGTATATGTGTATGTGTATATGTATGTTGCACAGCTTGACTGTCAAATGCAAATGTCAATGTCATTTAAGATCAACGTAACATTTGCATTTAATAAGCTTGCCATTTGCCAGTTGCCGTCAGTTTGACTAGTTGGCAATTGTCCAGCATGAGAAATGCAATTAAATGCGTGAGGCGAACAGTAACAGCAACAACAAGAACAACAACAACAACAATAACAATTTGCAAGCCTTAATTAACAAATACTCGGAGCAGCAAAAGCAAAGTCAAAACCTTGGCCAGACACAGTCAACATACAGCGACTGCTACAGCGACTGCGAGTGAGGATTGTGGCAAATGGAACCTAGACGGGCAAAGCTTTCTCCCTCATGGAGAGTGAATGAACGCTGAAGCAGCAACAGCAACAGCAACAGCAGCAGCGTCAGTCGGTAGGTGCAGCATTTGCAATCGTCGTCGGCAGCCACTTTCTATACGTGCTGCAATACGCTTTCAAAGCCAAAAGCTAAATAAAAAACACACAGAAAAAAAGCTAAAGAAGAAAAATACTGCAGAAAGCAAAAAAAAAAAAAAATAAATAAATACACAACGAGCGCAATAAATGCAGTAGCAACCGCAGTCAGAATCACAGTCACAGTCGCAGTCGCAGTCACAGTTATATGCCACCCGCTGCGTTGCCATTGCAGCACCCAGTGACACCCCCTACACACTGACACCCACATTCACCCTACCACCAGAGGCTTGTTCGCTTGTAGAGCCGCTTTTCAACAAGTTCAATTACCTTCCGTTTGATGGCAGCGGAAATCCGTCCAATGTCCATGAAATTTGCGGCGTTGGATTGCCGGCTGCAGAACATTTGAGACTCACAGCTGGCCCAGGCTGCAGCGTTTGCTCAATGAAGCTGTACAGCAGCACGGGTGGAGCATCTGTGGGGTAAAACAACGTGGTTGCGGATATACATATAAATATTTTAGCTGCAATTACTTTCGTGATTCTATTTTTTTTTTCTCTCTTTTTTTATATATGTTTTTTATATATGTATATATATATTATGTATATATACGAATGATACTTACCACCCAGCTGTAACTCGGCAGTGGCCTGAAAAGTATCACCCTCAGGCCGTCGCACTACACACTGATACATGCCGCGATTCTCACGACTAACACGAGCCACAACCAACGTATCCTCAATACGACCGGACGAGGGCAACTGTCTTCCGTCCTTGTACCATAGGATATTCTGCATGCCCACGGGGCTGCCATTGCTTGTGACCAGACAACGAAACTCGGCCGTGCCACCCATATGCACACTGAGCACATTCGGTGAGATTTCAACTTGTATGGGCGTGGCCACAGTTAGTCGCAATTCAGCACTTGCCTCACCACCCACATTACTGGCTGTGCACTTGTAGACACCCGAATCCTCGCCGGTCACGGCCTCAATGGCCAGTATAGGACCAAGTAGTCGCACTCGTGGACCACTTAAAACTGGCAAAGGCCCGCCACCATTTTGAGTATACCAGCTATTAAAAATTTGAAAAAGGAATAAATGGGAAAAGAATTTAGGTTGCGCTCGTTATATTCATAGAAGTTTAAAGTGTCATATAAAAGTGACAGAGAATAAAAGCATAAATAAAATATAAAGCATGCATATTTCTACTTGATGTTATGCATTATTATCTATACTTTAACTTTAGCTATATTAATATTATTGCTGTGCAGATTATCTGCAATCAACATTGTTTCTTTATATGCGCTTCATAAAAATAAGTTCAAGGCCTTCTTTATACTTCATGTAGCAGCTTTAGCAATCTCAATATGTGCCTCTCTTTCACTTCTTTCTATCTCTGTCACTCTCTTTCCCATACTCTCTCTCTCGTGCTGTCTCTCGTTTTGTCTGCTTTATCTACATTGCTTTTGTTTAATGTTCCATTAATCCCCATGGTTGGCTCATTTGCCAATGTCTCCGCTTGCTGTCTGCCAACATCATAATATTCTCTGCATTCCATTTTTTTTTTTTTCACTGCTGCTGCTCCATGCTGTTTCTCTGTCTCCCTTACTCTACACTATATTAATTATGAAATGGCTACCAGTATTTTTTTTTTTTTTATGCTGCTTACAGCAAATCTATACATCTATCAGAGACAGTAATGCCTGCTGCTGCTGCTGCTCTTGCCTGCTTCCCATCAGTGTTGCCATTCTCATTGTTTCGCTATTACAGTCTGGCAGTCTCGCTGTGCAGCGTAGTTTTTTATTACATGTCTGCTTTATCAAAGCGTAATTATGTCTACACATATGTACAGAGAGAGAGAGAGAGAGAGAGACAAAGAGAAAGAGAGAGAGAGGAAGAGAAAGTTCGCCTACATGTAGTTAACTTAACGACAACGACACACATCATTACCTATGCTTTTGTCTTTAATTCCAGTGCATAACGTAGCCTACACACACACACATAACACATACGCAACGTTGTACATTGTACAAACGATAAAGTTCAGTGTGAAACTTTAAGGTTGGCAATGCGTCGAGTTCATATTTCAATTAGCGTTCCATAGTTGGCATTCTCTCTCTCTCTCTCTATCTCTCTCTCTCTTTCTTTCACTCGCTCTCTCGACACATTTTACACAATTAATGGCCGAGTCACACAGCGGTCGCCAGCTTATTTATGCCTGGCAACTCTAAACGTTCAACTCATATGACACACAAACGTAGGTGTATGTGCGTGTCTTTAAGTGCGTGTGTACATGCATGTCTGTGTGTAGGTGTAACTATGTGCGTAGGTGTGAATGTGTATGCGTTCCAATTAACTCACACAACGCAGCCAACACATACGAATGATGCTGCTGCTTACTCTTTCCTTCTCTTTCCTACACTTCCCAGCACTTCTCAGTCAACGTCAAAAGTTTCGCCTGTTATGTATGTCTGTCTATGTAGCTGACAGTTTCCCCATCGATTTTGTGCACCGTAGCATATCCCATATCCCACATATATACACAGTACTCACCTGTATTCGGGCGAAGGACAACCCTGTGCTACGCATAACAGCACTGCTCCCTCATCCTGCGATACTTGCACATGAGATGTATGTTCCACAACACTTGGCGAAATGATGCCGCGATGCGCTGCGTGTAGATAGTGTAGATTGACATTGGTTACTTGACTTTACATACATATATATATATATATGTATGTATATGTATATATATATATTTATATATAGTAAGCTTAGACTACTACTGATTGGGTTACTCACAATTAATACGCAATCGTGTGGGCGAGCTGACAACAACCTGACGGGTCAAACGATGCATGCTACGACAACGGAAGGATTGCGATTCATCGCTTTCCTGCAAATTGTGTATGAGCAGCTCACCGGTGGGCAGCAAATGAAATTTGCCATCTGTGAAAGACAGTAAAGTATAATTAATTCAATCTTATATTTTTTCTTATTTCAACATATTTCAAAGATTGATATGTGTGGGGGCCTAGCTTTATATTCATTGAAGTTTTGATTTAAAGGTTTTATATTTAAGAGTCTCTAAAATTCAGATACATATAATAATAATATATAATAAAGAGTAAAAATAAATTCAGATACATATAATAAAGAGTAAAAAGTCTTTTTCATAATTTAATAGTTTTCTTCTTTTTTTTTGCTAATTAAAAAAAAAAAAGTATATTTCAATTATTGTTTAATTAAATTATATTATTAAAATGTAAATTAATACTTGTAGCGCATATGAAAATTAATTGAAAACAGAAACTTAAATGAAACCATAAAGAGAAATTGATAATACAATTGCCTTTATAATTAATGCATTTTTTTTTTAACAATATTTTAAAAGTTACAATAATGAAAATGAATTTGCGGAATGCCGCAGATTTTATACTCTTGCAAATTTAAAAATTTGCCTATAAGCGGACTTTTTTTTTCTTTGTAGAGTTGCGAAAAATAGATACATAACATAATATTTTTTCAATCTAAAAAATATATAGAAAAAAAATAGAAAGAAAAATATATATAGAAAAAATATATATAAAACAAATATTTGTAGAAAAGAAAATATATAGAAAAAAAATACATAAAAAAATTATATAAATAATATTAAATTTTTTCAATTTTTTTTTTTTGCGTTTGATTTCTTTATTATGATCTATTATTTTCGCCCTTTTTTTCGTTATCATATAAAAATCCGCACAAGAAATATATACCTAGACTTTTGATGGTCAAAATTATATTTTTCTGACACAAAAAACCACGCAAAAAAAATTAATTCTTAAAAAAAAAATGCTATATTTTCTATATAGTTTTTAGGTTGAAAAAAATTCTCATGTAATGTATCTCCCTTTTTTTTGCAACAGTTCTTCAATTTAAACCAAATTTGACGGACATGTACCTTAAATTCTGTAAGTTTCAACAAAAAAGTTTTTCTACTCATTCTGCGGCTGATATTTCATTGCTTCCCTGGATCTCCTACTTATTTAGCCTGAAGTCTGAGGCTGCAGCAATAAGACGTAGCTTTTAAATTAAGAGTTAAGGCCTAAATACACGGACGGACATATGATATATCATATATATTCCGAGTATGCGCGCAACAAACTTCTAGTCAAAATTAATATACCCGCTGCAAGAGTATTAAAAATCAAACTGAATTTATCTCTTCATTTAATATGAGAAAGGTAATTTAATACTTTTTTCTATCTGCTGCCAACAATCTATCATAGCATATAAAATAATATTTTATTGGGTCAATGAAATTCATTCTGGCCGTAAATGTGCATTTTAAATATTGCAGAAAATTGTATAAGAAATATTAAAAAGAATTTTTAAATAAATTGTGCTGAACTTTGACTTGCTTTAATAATTCTCAATGGAATATAGTTAGTAAGGTTTTTGAAAGGGTGAAGCACTAAATGCATGCCAAAGGCTTTTCAAGTACTTATCATAGGCTAAGACTTTGCGACTTGCACCTTAGCTATGCGCAGCAGGGTTAAGGCAAGTTAAAAGTGCTTCTCAAATTGCCAAAGGACAATGTTAATTATGCATCAAAGCACAAGCCATATACATACATACACATAGAGATAGAGTGAGAGAATGAGATTGAGGAAAGAGTGACACATGTGTGTCTGTGCGTAGCCAAAAGCGATGACAGTTAAGCAGAGGCAAACATGTGAGAGGCAAATACTGCAAACAAACAATGCACTTTGTTGGCTTGGTAAGCCGCTACAGGGACAAGTGGCAAGGATGCAGTAAAACGAGGGCCGAGGCTGCGACTGTGACTGTGACTGTGCCTGTGCCTGTGCCTGTGCCAGTGCCTAGGCCTCTGACTTTAGCTTCAACTAGAGCTACTGGTGCAACGTCAGCAGCAGAAACGCAGACAGACAGATAGACGTTCAAGTTGTAAGTATATGTTGTTGTTGTTCTTGTATACCGTGGGAGTACTCTGTCGTTACTTACCTCCTTGCAGCGAGGGATAGATGTAGATAGCGGGTTCATGAACCCATGAGACCACTCGTACCAATTCCTTGACAAACGTGGGCACCACACAACGTAAAATTGCGGTGCAGCCGCGCGAGGCGGATAATACTTCCACATCCACTTTGTAGGCCTGCGCCACAACTGCCATAAAAATGTAAAAATTGTGAAAATACATAAAAAAAAAAAAAAAATATATGAAAAAATATACAAATATACAACATAACATACACACATATGTATCCATATATTTTATATAGTGTATATTATGTCTGTTTGTCTGCTTGGATGCCTGCTTCGAGAACTGATAAACTTACCCGCCCGCACTTGCACATCACGAGACACAATACGTCCCACAGAGTTGCTGGCAATGCAACGATAGATCGTATTATGTATATCCTGATGATAGGCAGCCGCTGCAAATGGCATCAGCACCAATGTACCGTTACGTAGTACACGACGCACACCATGAATCTCTGTGACTGCTGTGCCATCGGCATGCACCCAATCGATCGTTGGCTGTGGACTACCCGAGGCAGAGCAGTCTAGCCAGCCGCCAGAAGAATTGGAGAATTCAACGCGACCCGGCGGCTCCATGACAAAGCCAGGACCACGTAAATGTGTTTCAAATGGTTCGCTATAAGTTGCATCTGAAATTTATACACAAAATAAAGTTCATTGAATATATATATAGAAATATCTATATAAAATGTATATTATAATTAATAATAATAGATATTTTTTACGAATTACGGAGAATTATGAATTCTTTATCGACTTTGTTTCAAAGGGACAGAAATTTGTACGAATTATCAAGAATTTAGAATTCGAGGGATACGAATTATCGCGAATGTATAAATTGAAATTCGTATAAATTGAAGTCTAAATAATTATAAATTCTTTTTTTGAACGCATATAAAAATTATAAAAATATAAATTTTTGAGCGATTTTCTTGGAAATTGTTTGCATATGAAATATAAAATAACTTTTATATATGCATATTCATATATAATGCTTCCTGTATCCTCTTGCTTCCTCCACTTCCCATCTTTGTTTTTTTCATAGGCACTTAAATTTTTTATATTCCATTTAGAAAGCATTCCATTTAAATCCATTTCAATGTGCTTCATTTTTTTCTGCTCCTTACTTTCGTCTCGTTTTGCAAACAGATTTTTGCCTTATCTTAAATTAGAATAACATTTTTCGTCTTCAGCTTTTGGTTTTTCTTCTTTTTTTTTGTTTCTATCTATACAGTAACATATATATAAAAAATCTGTATATATATATATATCTGCATGTATATTTATATATATTTCTCAAATTGACATTTCGCTTCAAATTCCACATGAATGCGCCTCGACTGTCTATGCCACCCAAGCGGTTGTCCCTGCGGCGTTGTGCAAATCCTTGCAACTCGTTCAGGCCTGGCACTAGGTGCCTCTTACCTCGCCCTCTATACCACCATGCCGTATCCGGCTTGCTGTCCCGCTCTGTCAAGTCATTGTGTCTGCAATTAGAGTTGTTTTTGTTCTTTTTGTTTTTGTATATTTCTTTTTTTTCTTTTTCTTTTATTTTTATTTTTTATTTTTTTTGCTATTGCTGTTGTTGCTTTTGCCTATGCCTGGCCAGGCGCTTTTTGTTTTATGCTTGGCATCATGGATTTTTATGTTACTTCTTTCTGGTTTCGTTTTTCAGCTCGTCTTTAGTCTTTCTTTCTTTTCCCTCTCTCTCTCTCTCTCTCACTCACACTCTGTCTCTCATTTTCTCTGTGTTCGTTTCATTTCGCTTTCCCCCGTTTATTTTATGGTTCCCGCTTTCAGGGCGAGGGCGTCGACGAGTAGACGAACAGACATGCAGGGCAAGGTATGAGGCCTCTGTGCCAGGCCATAAAATTATTGCAAGTATGTCTTGAGTACGCTTGGCACTCGGTTCATTTTTTTTTTCGGGCAGAAAGGGTATGTTTTACGAGCATGTGCCTCAAAGCGATTTCACATGTGTGTGTATGTATGCGATTGTATGTTTGTCTCTCTTTCTCTCTCTGTGTGTGTTTTGTGCGAGTCTTTGTATGTATGTATGTTGTACATCCACTTGTAGGTTTTTTATTCTTTCCTGTGAAAACAAAAAGTCTACGCTGCGAGCGCTACTGTGCGTGTGTGTTCCGTTGTTTCTGTTCTTCTTGTATTTGTATGTGTGTGTGTGTGTTCGCTTTTTTTTTTTTGTGCCGTTCCCATATCTTATTCTTCTTGTTTCCATCATCATCAACATCATGATCATCATCATGAAGAACAACATCATTATTGTGTTCTTTGAGCACCTCGTCTTGGGCTTATTCCTGCGGCTCAAATGATGAATTCAACATTCACGCGAATGAATATATCTCCTAGAGCTGCGCTACATTTTTTCGACTTATACAAATTGCATATAACGTAGCTCTATGTCGGGTATATGCATGCATTATGCTATAAAATTTAATTTATTTATCATTAACATTAAAGCTTAACAGTTAACAATATCAGCTAGTATCTAATAATATTATTTTGTTAGTTTAATGCCCATTGAATGGCTTACAGCTTGACCCAGTTTCGACTGACACTTGCACACGTTATATATTTATTGTATCATACAATTTGCACAAACAGCACGAACCGAAAATCAGATCTATTACAAAAAAAAAGGGGGATTTAGAACTGTCAGGCATTTAACAAGTTGTCAAACTGCCTGCTGCTGCTGCTGCTGCTGCAGCCAGTCGTATAGCAGTAACAGTAGCAGTTCGTTGCACTCAACAGTATAAAATGCAGTCGCGGTGGCAATGGCAAACACTTGCCACCAGCACCCAAACTCTGCTTGATACAGCAGCAACAGCAGCAGCAAACGCTTTGGTTCGCACTTCCTTTCGTTTTAGTTGCTCTGCCTTTCAGACAGAATGTGTAATGTAAGTGTGTGCATATGTGTGTGTGTATATTTTTTTTTTGCTGTTGCCTGTAACTTGAGGGGTTGCTTTGGCAAGGCGTCGTCTCAGACATTTTTTGGATTATGCCCTTTTGGCACTTTTAAAAATTATTTCTTTTGCCTTTGGGCGAGTAACATACACTATATGTACGTGCAGTGATGCTGCTTATGCTTTGTATTGCCGTTGTCTGACTTTGAACGTGTATATCTCTGTGTGTGTGTGTGTGTGTGTATTTATGATGCTGCAGACATAATATCTATAATGCTCTGGCTATAAAACTTCTTTCAAACTCATGGCCAGTTTCATTGTAAAATACCACAAAAAAAAAAAAAACAAAAGAAGCTTTAATAAAAACTTCAAAAGTAAGTAAAGAGAAACAGCTTTAGTTTATCAACTCATATTATTAAAGTTAAACAGAGAGATTTAAAGAAATGTTGGAAATATTCAGATAAAGTGCTACTGCTGCGGCCATTTGGTAACGCCCACGGCGGAAATGTTTGGGCCATGCTTCATGCCCAATCAACCCAAAAATACAGGAAATTCAATTTTTATGCTAAAAAACAAGTAAAAGAAACGCTAAGACATATATATACACGCCCAATAGGCATCTTACGCCCCTACATCCCTAGGTACGCCTACATTTGTAGAGCGTATCTTGTGCCAAGGCAAAATATTCTGGCCAAAAACTTGAAAGAACTTAAAGCGTTTACAGACCGACGCGCAATAGACGACGACAAAAACAGCAATAAAAACAACAACAACAGCAGCAACAACAACAAGAGCAAGAGCGGTTATAATAATTGTAAATAGCTTGATTTTTTTTTTCTTATATTTTTTCATCAGAGCAAAGACGTTTTCCAGCTGGCCCTAAGCCCATTTAAAGCCAAAGTGCACACAAGACCCAAACCAAAAAGCGAAACGAAAAAGAAAAGGCAGAAAAGGCCCAAAGAAAAAGGCAACGGGATGTGAAAATGTTTGCGCAAATTGTTTTTGAAAAAAAAAAAAAAAAAAAATAAGTCACAGTAAAAGTAATAATGTTGGCTTGACTTAAGTCAATACGAAACTCAAATACACTGACTGGCTTAAAAAAAAAAACAGGCATAACATTTAAGCAAGCCAAGTTCAAATGTAACTTACTGTCAGGTAAGTTAATAGCTGTTGAAATGCTAAAACAATAAGAAACTTACATAAAGAAATATACAAATATCGAAGAAATTGAAAATGTTTCAAGATTGTGAAACTTATATACAGGAATATAGAAATATCTATTGAGAATGACTTTGGCAATGAGAAATGTTTATATAAAAATATTTTGGCATACAGAAATATATAAATATCAATTGAGAAATATTTCGACAATAAGAAACTTATAGATTTTCAATTTTAATAAAAAAATCAAATGCTCAATGAATTACAAAAATCATAAAACTTTTTTCAGAGTAAGTGTAAGCAAAGCCTATGAAATGCCAACGTCAATTAAGATTTCAGTTTGGGTCTGTGAATCAGTTTTATACACATATATATATGTATATATATAGATATATAAATATCAAGCCAACTGATACGCAATATATGTATTTGTGTACACATTTGGCCTCGAATTCAAGTTGCTCACTTCATTAATCCTACAAGAAATTAATGTGTTTGTCACAATGGATTTAAAACACAATCAATCAAAGAGCGCGCAACAGCCCTTTCTTTTTTTTTTTTTTTTTGGGAAAGAAAAACCGAAAAAGAAAAATCTTTCATAATTTTGTTGTCACAACTTTAAGAATGTGAGATAGGGTCGTGGTCGTGGTTGTGGTTGTGGTTGTGGGTGTTGTAACTTTCGTTTGGATTATAATCTAATTTCTGTTTTGTTTTGGTTTTATTCTTGCTATTGTTGTTATTGTTGTTTTTGCTGGTGCTGATTTCATGGATCACATTATATTTTATGGTTATTTTCTTTCATTTTTTTTCTTATTTTTTTTTTTTTTTACCCGCATGGAAATGAAATAACAATGTAAAAAAAAGTGTGTGTATGTTCGTCCTTAGACATTGAGTAACAATTTCATTTGCATATTTTTCATTTGGTTCAACCTCAGCTAGGGTGCGAAAAGATAGATATATATATATATATATATATATCATATCATAAGCATGTATATGTATGCATGGAATATGAAATATCTCTCTATGGCATTTTAGTAATTTTTTCTGGCCAAAAAAAAAAAAAAAAAAAAAATTGGGGAAAAAAAGAAAGGGAAAAATATACGCGTCAGTTGTTATTGGCATTGCTATCATAAAATGCAAACAGGCAGCTATAGCTGTTATAGCTGAAGCAATGAAAATTGGAAAATATCAAATTTCCAAAAGGCTCTGTGCCATTTCACAGTGTGAAGAGGTCGATGTGTCGGTCGGTCGGTTGGTTGGTTGGTCGGTGGGTTCTGCCATTTCGATCGACTATTTCTGACTCTGTTTCTGACACATTTCATTAGTCTGACATACACATAAACACACACACGCACACACACATATACCATTACACATCAACACACACACACACAAGCAGACATACACGAAGACAGCAACATTTTGTGGCATAAATTGACGCCTGAGTTTTTATCATAAGGCAATTTCATATTATGTATACGTATTTCACGCGTTAGCTGCTTTAGTTTTTGTTGTTATGAGCGACGCCTGAAGTCAGTTTTATGGCCTTAGCTTTACACATAAAGCTAACAAAATCATTTGCACTTAGTTCGTAGAGGCGAGTGCTCAACCATAAATTATGTTAACACCTCTCAACACTCAAAACGTTTATTCATATATTCATATATTCTTATTTCTCATTTCCCATTGCATCATTTCAAATCTTTTTCTTAGCTCTTTCACATTTCCATCAACTGGAAATACTGAAATAAATTTATAATCTAATTTGTTTGAAAATATTTTGATTTATTTTTATTATGCAAAATCGTAATAAACTATTATCTCGTTATGCCAGTTGAAGGTTTTTTTTTTGGCTAATAAGTTTTGTTGGCCTGACCAAAAAAATTGTTTATATTACGCACAAATTTTAATACCCAAAATACACATGAAAAACTCCAAAGTTTGTGCCAGAATTTTTTCTTTAACATTCCTTGGGAAAACCCGTTAAATCCCCCAAAAAATCCTTATAAGCTTTAGCGCCTTTTGGCATAATAAGTTTTTTTATTTATTGGAGGGGGAGCAGCGTATAAAAGGAAATATGCCGACAGCTGTTGATGGGCATACCAAAATATACGAAAACACTAACGCAGACACAGACTAACAACACAGACACACAACGCACAAACACACGCAACATAAAAGTCGAAGTATACTTTGCGGAGCATACTATGCGATTGGGCTATGGCTAAGTAAAGCCGGCAGCAGTGTAAGGCTTAAGAGTCTGTTCGGGGGTTGGTAAGATGTTAAAGAGAAAGTGTGTGAAATGAGATAAAGTGCACCTACCAAACCTGAGCAGCAGCAAACAAATCACAAAAAGGCGGCTACTAATCCACATGCTTTCCGGTTTTCTGTTTTGATTTTGATTTACTTTACGTCTTTGTTGTGTTATGTGTTTTTGTTATTTTCTCTGCGCTTTTCTCCTTTTCTCCTTTTTTGCTCTTTTGGTTTTCTTCGGTTTGTTTTCGTTTGCTTGTTTGTCAAATTTAAAAAGTTTTTGTTTGTTTTTATTTGGTTTTGAATTTAGATTTTACGCAAAAGATTTATTGAGCAAAATTTTGATTCGATTTTTAGTTGCAATTTTAAAGCCGATTATTAATAGAAAAAAAAAACGTTTTTAAATCACGAAATTGCAATTTCTGTTGTTATTTGGCACAAAATTTTTAAAATAATTTTTAATTTTTTTTTTTTTTTTTTGAATTTGATTTTTTGATAATTTTGTTGTGTTTCAATATGTTTTTGAGTGCAACATGGCCAGATATTTATTTGTATTGCCGGCACATTCCAGAGTCCGGTCACAAGCGCACTCACGCACGCACACACACACACACACCACACAACAGAACACAACACACGCGCGCAATTCTTCCGTTCCGTCCAACTGCACGCTGACAACGATTCGACCAAACTGCGATGCCTGTTCTTCCGCCAAATGTGAATTGTCAAGCTCGCTCTTCGATATGATTCTGCGATTACTATAAGTCTTACTCTCTTAAAATGAGCTAGCTCTCTCTTTGCCGGCGCCTATTCACCACACATTCAAGCCATTGGCCACTTCAAGTCGCACTCGAACCACTCGCATTCGCAGCGCATCACACAGCCACAGCACAGCTCAGCACACAACACTCACATTCAGTACACACTAAACAGTCTCCATACAGTGCTGTATACTAGTCACAGTTGCCGCATTTTCATTTACCGCCAGAGCCGTGCGTATCCTACGAGCCTCGAAAAGCAACTGACTTGAGTATCATCGAACCTCTGCTCTGTCGACTGTGGTGTTTCCGCTTGGCGGTGCAGTTGGCAGCACTGCACACTCGACGCATGCGCTTAACAATTTGTTGTCTGTGGTTAGGCACGAAATATACGAGCATACATCGGCGACATTGCAGGAAAGCAGCTACAGGCAGGCAGGGGAATCAGTAAAACAGCTGTGTGCTCTATGTTTACACTGGGCGGTCAGCCGAGAGCAGCTAGTTGTATTATATTGGATGAAAGAAAGCCTTTGGCTCCATGGGTGAGCGCCTCGTTTAATGTTTCAATTATTTGGGAAGCGTTTTATGCTGCTATTTGATGACATATATTTTCGGGGCCTAATCGAATCGAATGCGTGCGTGACAAATAGTTCTTCTTAGCTTAAACTGATATTTCAATGCATATCAACTTTAAGCTTTTTATATGTAAATTTATTATCAAGTTAAATACGAATCTATATAAATTAATATATAACTGAAGACTTAAGGTCCTGCGGCGCAGATAACTTTTTTATGAAATTTGCTAGTGAAATCTATTTTGCATAGCAAATGATTTTAAATTAGATTTGAATATAGTTTCATTTTTTGTTTTCTCTATTTATATTATATGATATAATATCCGTAGATTTAATGACGACATATGTATATAAAATTCTATTATTATTCGTAATTTTATGCATTGAATAATTTGTTTAGATGTCATACTTGTGAGAGGAATTTTTGGTTGAAACGTGATTTATACGGACAACATGAACAACTGATGTACGGACTCCTAATATATTTGCATAATTTACTTGGCATTACGCAAACAATTTCACACTTAAAGCAATGCCGACCTCCGCATAAATGTTGTTCAACTTTGAACAGGGAATGGGGTAGGGGGGAGAGGTTATGGCTAATGAGCATCAGGAGGATATATTGAATGAATGAACGAATGAATGAATGAAGAAGAAGAAGCCTTACCAAATGGTTGCCAAGTGCTGATGTTCGTTGCCAAAAAATGATAATTACTTGCCTAAAAGCATGCAGCGTATAATTTGTTTTTGTTTCTGTTTTTTACACATTTTTCTGGCCAATTTGGGCGCGTGAATGCGTAAAAAGCATCAGTACAATCCGACTCCGTCCGCATCACAATCTGAATGAGAAAAAAAAGAAAAAAATAAAAAGGAGAACATCAAAATAAAGCACAACAAAAAAAAAAACGAAAAAAATAAAGGAAAGCCGCAGAAACAACAACAACGACGAACGTTGGCTGTCGTTGACATACATTAGGTATGCCAAGGATAACAACAATACAACAGCAGCAATGGCAACAACAGCAACAATAAAACATAAGCCAAAACGTGTTTGTTTGCCAAATTTATTGCTGGACCGCTAGCTCACATTTCCCACAGCGACCAACAGCACAACACTAGCCAACAAATAGACGTGTTGCTAATGGTGCATGTGTATGTGTGTGTGTGTGTGTTTTCTATGTGTACTCACATGTATGTATCTGTATGTCAGTGAGTGCGTGTCGGTGTTGTTACTAATGACAACGACACCGCGTCGCGCATCAACGAACGACACCAAAAAGTCATTGACTCATTGAGTTTTCCCTGTGTGCAAGAACAACACAAACGTTAGAACAGCAAAACGCCTTCCAATACCACACGCCCCTTTCTCTCTCTCTCTCTCTCTCCCTCTCTCTCGAAGGATCCAACCCACTTGCCACAGCAGCAGCAACACTCGTTGGCTCAAGCAGCGTGAGCTTGTTTGTTTACTGGTTGGTTGGCTGACTGGTGGCTGGCTGGTTGGTTGGTTGGTTGGTTCGCTGTCCGTGTTGTCTGCTTGGTTCACTGGCTGCGTGTCTGCACGTAGTCCACATCATCATCAAAAGCAGCAGCAACAACAACAACAACAGAAACAGCACAAAAAAAACGTAGCAACAAAAAGTGAAGCTTTTGCCTTGACGTTATGGCTGTGATTATGTAGTTACTGCACTTACTCCATCATCATTAGACATTGTCAGGTGGCACTACATTGCCTTGCTGCCACTTTGCGCCGAGCTTCTAGTAGACTGCAACTGTGCACAATGCCAAGTGACAAAAACCAAGAGGCGCAATGAACTGACTGTCTAAAAAGTCGGCCATGGGCAAGTTTGGGTGTTTGTGACCGAATAATGATCATTTATGTCGGCAATATTTGCAGGATTTTAACTGGCTTACTCTTTGTGCATTTGTATGCAGTAAAAAAGTAATAGGCCACATTTTCAAATTGTTGTATTTCATATTTGAAATTTGAAATCACTTTAATTTTATGTAAATATATACTTCATGAATATAAAAACAATGCACAAATTTTATTTAATACACTTTGTTTATAATTTTTCCAATTTGTTATTAATTGCGACGCAATTAATGACGCTCGCGTTTTGTTTCACACTCTTCTTCTAAGCTTGCCATTCTCCCCGATCATAGACAAAATACGCGATAAAGCGTTGCCACTTAGGCGAAACGATCTAGAACTTATACAGTCACGCTGAGTGTGACCATGAATTGTCAGTAAATTTGAATTTAAAATTTAAACATTAAAAACATACATATGTGCCGTCGAGTACTTAAAATGTCATTTTTGATAATAATATTAAATGTTCAAAATTATTAGATAGAAAATGTGGTAGACATATAAATACTTAATTACGTTTAAGGTAATTATATTATTAAATTAAAAACTTTATTCTGGCTTGACTATAAAATTATTTTATAATGAAAATTTCGACTGTTTTCATTAATAAATGTTCAATAAATACAGACAATTAATTATATATAAATATAAATAATCTATAGTTGACATATTGTACGCATAATACTATGAAATTGCAGACGAGCAATTAAAACACATGAATCGGCACATGGCCAGACGATAACGTTTACTCTTATAAGCCAAATGAGCAATTGATGTTGACTATTAATTGACCATCGCCAGTAAGAGCTGCATAATGTGCTCGCATTTTATTGGGCTGCTGTATATTTTACTAATATTTACCCACGGTTGCAAAAATGTAGTAAGTTCTAGTTAATTTCTATATTTTGTTTTTAAAAATTCTAAAAAATGTTTCCGTAGCTATCTGCACGTGGAAAAGCTAAAATTGTTTTAGAATCAGTGGCAACAGAAAGTGATCACGATTATGTGGAATATTTTCGCAAGGCTCCCAATCAGGAAAGTCTATATACATTCCGTGTAGTGAAACTGGCGCCTTCATTCACTGTTAACATCATAATGCGTAATGTGAAATCTAAGCGAATAATGTATCAAGTTAACAATCTTGACGGCTGTCAATTTGTCAATAATCCATTGATGAACAAAGTTTTGGGATCTACTTATCATACATTAGTTGTCAATAATAGTTTCTTCAAATGTCCAATTCAACCCAAAGTATATTATCTGAAGAATTTAGATAAGGCTCTAATAACGCCAACTATTCATCCGGCGGGACATTATCAACTTAGCATGCGCGTTAAAATGTCGGAGAGCTCTGCGCCCTTTATTATGGAAGTACTTTGGAAATACAAAGTAGTGGGATCAAAACGTGTGGTATAATTTACGAATTTTCAAAGGAATTCCAATAATTTGAAGATATATTATTATTTAATAAATATATCATACATCATGTCAGCTAATGGTTAAAAAAAAAACTGCAATTCTATAGTTTAGGATACCTTAATTTGATCTTTAATTCATTTCGATTCCATCAAATAAAGTCAACTGATCGTTTGCAGTTTATCCTATTGAATTTATTATATCTACTGTTTTCCCAGTTCCCGTTAAATCAAAAGAATATGCTACGAATTCATCTAATATAAATACAAGGAAATATCCCATTTAATTATATATGTACTCCCTAAGAAATATAGGGATAACTAGGATAATACCAACATTACATCCAATTGGACAATATCAGCTAAATTTACGCATACCACTGCCAGAAATCTCGTAATTATTTTTTTTGGAAATTTTTTTGGATATATAGTATTATAAGAGTCAGATTAAATGTGGAGACAAAGAATTTATGATATGACAATTAGTATATATACTAATACTACGTAGTATATATGCTAATACTACGTAAATTAGTATATATACTAAATGGAATTAATGACTTTGTTTATATGAAAATTAAGCAACTGTTTAAAGCATCATTAATTGATCATCAACAATGTCATGACAATCATGAAAGTTAATGTTCCATAACATTGTCTCTTCATTTTCAACATTCGTTGATCATATAATAAATGTCTTTACTTTTCACAGTTACATTATGAACTGTCGTATGATTTGTCTGTTTGGCCTTATATGCTACATTATATCATATTCTATCATTGAGTGCAATAATATGGTAAGAATATTTTCTATATAAAAATTTAGTTTTATATTTTCAATTTCATATTTTTTCATATAGATTTCAGTGCGTGGCAATATCAAAGTTGTTATTGAATCTGTGCAAACAAAGTGTGATGGGAATTTTGTACAGTATTTTCATAAAGTTCCTGAGCAGGAAATGCTCTATACCTTTCGAGTGGTAAAACTAGCACGAACATTCTCCCTAAGCATCTTTATACGCGCTTTATCATCGCAGAGAATTATGTATAAATTGGAAAATTTTAATGGCTGTCAATTTCTTAATAATCCAATGCTGAATAAAGTATTGGGATTTACATATCATAGTATAGTTGCCAATAATACTATATTCAAATGTCCGATACCACCAAAAATCTATTTTCTTAAAAATATGGCTATGGCAAAAGTAATACCAGTATTTCATCCTGCTGGACGTTATCAAGTTAATGTACAAATCAAAATGTCGGAAAGTCAAGCGCCTTTTGTAATGGAAGTTATTTGGAAATATAATGTTGGAACTCTCAAATGAGTTTATATTATGCGAATATATATATTATTATTACTACTTGGTATCTTCAAGCTCTTTCTTGCTAGGTTTCAGTCAAACTTGAGTTACGGCGCGTAACAACAGTGCACAAACAGCCGAGTCCGGTTTGGACCAAATTTAAGTGGAATAAATGAACAACCAAAACAGTTTTTTCTACAAAAACTACACATCCTATGACAGTTATTTAATATTGTGGTCTTATCCGGCCGGTTCCGACTTATATACAGCCGATGGGCATAGGAAGTACGCATACCAAGTTTTCTGTTGTTTCTGTTCTTTGCTTCAAGTGATTATGACTCTGGATAAGAAGCTTTTATACACGGAACCTATAGAATACAGGGGGTTATAGACTATGTGATACCCAAATGTAATGCTTACAAGAAGACGTGGACGTCCCCTTAGTCCCCCACAGTCGACTTGACTATGTCCATGTCTGTAAGTTCGTATGAATACCAAGATCTCAGAGACTGAAAGAGATACAAATTTTATTGCAAAGAGTTTGTTGCAAGCATATCAAATTTGTTTTGGATTTTTGCCACGTCCCTCAAGTCGACTTATTTTAATACGACTTTTTAAAGACGTTCAGCTAAATGTCAAACTGTCGTAATCGTGCTTATAAAATATTTTATCTACTATTTGGCGACAATTTTATAGTGGAACATCAAAAAACGAAAAGAAAAATAACTTTCTAAACTATTTGAGAGCTAAGTGAATATTAATTTTATGATACCACAGTGCAGAGCAGAGTACAGCATTTAGTTTTCGCTTACGTTTTTGTTTTCTTTCTTTGTTCTTTTTTTATGTTTATGTCACTTCCGTCGTTGGACAGCAAATGATGTTGGCCATTGCCTGCTACCCGCTGACCGCTGCCTGCTGCATACTGTATGCTGCTTGCAGTCAGCCAACCCAATTCTATAAATCTACATAACAATTATGATGCTGGTTATTATTAAAAACAATAACAGCATAGACAAACAAACAAGCAAACAACAGCAGCAACAACAGCAAAAACAATGTTAGTCAATGCAATGACTATTGCTATGTGTATGACTATGACTATGGGTAGCTATGACTATGACTATGAGTATGACTATGACTATGACTATGAGTATGTCCGTCATATTTCTAACAATGCGTTGGCAACTGGACAAAAAGTGGACTTATCTGCAGCAGCGATTTGTTGTTGTTGCTGGTGTTTGTGATGCTGCTGGTGTGGCATTTATGCGCCTGTTTGCTCAGCGTTTTGTATGTAGGTCAACATTTGCACGCTGTGTGACTGACGTCAACATGGATGGGCCTGCACAGCCCGTTTCCGTTTCCCGTGTTTGAACCATTGCTTTTATCGTTGTTGTTTTTGTTGTTGTTCTTGTTGTTGTTGCTGCCGTACTGCACCTCAGCTAACAGTGCAATTTTCTGTTGTTGCTGTTGTTGTCTGCTTGTCGTTCTGATTATTGCTGGCTGTTATGACAAATGCACAGCAGCCAGCAGCTGACCATTACGCCTACATATACACATACATACATACATATATGCGATATGCTATATACAACAATTCTATATACAAAAACGGTAACTGTTATACATAGTATGCATCTGTATGCATGTGTGTGCATGTGTGTACTTGTCGCCTTACGCAGCGCTATTGATTTTCATTTTTGCGCGATTTTACACAAGCGCTTTGTTGCATTTTTATTTGTGGCTGTCATTGACAGCAGTTGCCACACATCTTGTTCTTTTTTTTTGCGTATTTTTCTTCTTTTTTTTCTGCTTGCTGTAGCATACTTTTTTGGGCGTTGTCCATTGCATTTAATTGGTATACATGCATTTTCGCGCGTCAACGCGATGACCATATACTATATGCAAATATATATACATATGTCTCTTTTTCTCTCTATCACATATATATATGTGTGTTTTTCACATACTCTTGAAAAATTGTGCGCATAGCGCAGCTGTGTGCACTTGAAAAATGCAATCGTCAACGCATTTCATTTCATTTTTTTTATTTTTTTTTTACTTATATTTTTTTTTTTTTTTTTTTTTTTTTTGCAATCCTTTGAGAACACTCTTATAATTGCAGCCTTGAGGCTGCCAACATACTGTATACATTTTTCTGTTGATTGTTTATTGATTTTTTTTCTCTTTTTTTTTGCATTTAGCATTTATTTTTAATGACTTTTTTTTTGCCAGGTTGTTACTTCATTAGGATGAATGCAGAGCTGAGCTGGAAAATAAAAAAAAAAAAATGTTGCATATATATTTATTTTTATTTTCTTTTTTTTTTTTTTTTTGTGGTACGAATTTTACTCAAGTGGCGACACGATACTCGACTCGACTCGAGCTAAAGGGATTTCAATAAACTGATAGGCAGCAGGAGCTTCTTTTTGTGTATGTATTCGTGTGTGTATCTGTGTGTGTGTTTGTTGGTCTGCCATAAAAGAAATCACATACATCATTACAATATTTATTTGTGCAGCACACTTAAACTGCACCCCACCAAGCACAAGTGCAAAGACAAAAGAAAACAGCAGCAGAAGCAGCAGCAGTAGCAACAACAAGAACAAGAAGAACGTCAAGTGAGTTGTGAGTTATAGGTCTTGTGTTCTGTATGCTGCAGGAAGCGCATTTGCATGTAACACGTGAGCTCACAAAGAGCCAAGTGACATTGTTTGGGGGGCGGCGCCCCGTGGGTCGTCGCCTGGCACACAAATTAAAGTGAGAGTGTACACTGTGCACTGTACACTGTACACTGTACATACATAAGTGCATGTTGGTAGGGTTGCATTTTGGATCAACATACAACAGACAAACAGACAAGAGAGATAGAGAGAGAGAGACAAGAGAAAAGACAACCCTACCTTTTAGCTTGCCCAACCTCTGGCATAACACATGACAGCATACAAATAGCCAAAGTGAAACACCGGCAAGCTCTGCATAAAGTTCCTCTTGATGAATCCATTGCACGCCTCAGCGCACAAAACAAATTATGCGAAATGCATTTTCTAACTGTCTATGATAAACATGTTTTGCTCTGTGTGCTTATTGCACATTAAATGATTAAAAAGTTTACTAAACACTTTTCCAACGTTCGTTCAATAATAGTTCAATACATAAATGTCACTTTATCATCATCATACATACATATAGCAAAAACAACAAATGCAAAATTGCAACTACAGCAAGAGCAACAAAATTACAGCAAACTGTCAGTTTTGAGTTGAAGAGACAGTTATGCAGTTGCTGTTACTTGCTGCTTGCTGCATATTCTGTCTATTATGTGAAATTTACTGAAATTTCTCAGTTATGAATGACAATGGCAAGTTTCTGCATTATTTTTGCATAGATTTTCAACTGTTTTGTAAACCTTGTAAGCATAGGATAAAAGTGTATTACGACTTTGTGATAGCAGCAAGTGTGTCATAGGCTGATGTCAGATATTGTGCGACTACGAGTGATCGCTAGCATAAGCAATCGCTCGAAAGATGTTGGCGTGAGAGCAAAGCGAGAGAGCAACTTGCAACCCATAATGCATCATATAATAAAATATATGTTATATATCTAAAGCTTGGCATACTAATTATTTACATTTATACGAACTTTCTTCATTGAATATTTGCCTGCTGAGTATTTTATAGTCGTGCATACTCCATAGAATTTACTTTTACGCAAAACTGTAACAAGTTTAACTTGAACAAATCTTTATAGAGCTGATGATGACTTTGGCGCTTCAACATATTTTATTTACAATTCTATTACTTGAAATTTTCGTTTTCGCATTCAATTTCAAAACAAATTGCAATGTAATCGCTTTAAAAACTACATAGTATATAAAAATGGGAATGGAAATGGAAATGACATTCTTAAACAATTTTTCAAAGTAGTTCGTTGAGCATATAAAGTTAAACAAAGTAAACTTACTGCTAAAAGTTGCAAAAACTTTTCTGTTTTCTCTTATTCTTCGATTTCGAGCGGAAATTGTAAAGAAGAAAATTTTGTGACATAAATACAAACAAAAACAAAATGTAGAAACAAATAGAAAACGAAATAGAAATAGAAAAATATATGTGGCAAATATATAGACAAATAAACATTATTTAGTTTCCGCTTAAGTCAAGAGCCAATCTTTGGCAATAGACAATAAAATACTTGTTAAGGCCAAGTTCAAATGTTTTCAAATGTTGCGGAAGAAGTTCTTTTACTTTTATTTTTATTTTTTTGCTGCTACAAATTGAATATGATTTTTCTCAAATAGTAGAGTGTTTATAAGTTGAGTTTTTATATTTTATAATGAATATTAAAGACTGTTCGATCAATCAAAACTTTTATTCAATTTTATGTCAAAAAGACGATTTGAAAAATCATATATTTCAGTGAATTATTTTTTATGTTATTAGTTGTCATACATTTAGCAACAAAAGAGATTTTGATACGTTTAACACGCACTTTTCATTCACATAGAAAGTGTAAGTGTGAGACAGAGAGAGAGAGAGAGAGAGAGAGAGAGAGACTAATACATACAAATATATCGTTCATATTATACGAGCATAATAAAGAAAAATAAAAAGAATGAAAAGAATGTTACAGACATTTTTCGCCCTATCACGTTGCTCGCAGGCCCCCAAAAAAAATGAGAAAAAATATAATAATCACGCATTAAGTAACATTTTCAATTACAGTCCCGATGCTGCATCCTGATGCTGTTCAGTGGCTCAGCACATGCTGCTGTTGTTGTTGTTGTTGTTGCTACTCGAAACGTCGCTCAGCGTAAACCACATAAAAAACTAATCAACTTATTTATGAACATTTGGGCGAACAAAAGGAACGTGCGGAATTGCGTATGTCAGGCAAAAGAGAGAGAGAGAAAAGGATGGAAATATAGAGAGAGCGAGCGAGCGAGCGAACAAGCGAGAGTAAATAAGTTCAACGAAAATATTTCAAGCCTTCAGACAATAAGTTCAAGACTGTGGAAGTATATAACCACAAGACTTTATATGTGTGTCCATATATATATATATATATACTATATATATTATATATATCTGATATATATATATATATATGTACGTGAAGTAGTGCATTTGAAGTGTAAAGTGGCAACATAACGTGACGCAGTTGAAATTTTGTATACCCTTGCAGAGTTTATATTCATTTTAGACATCAGTTTGTAACGCTTCCTAGGTGACCTGGCAGATCTGGATAGGAGACAGGGGAATGCGAAAATGTATGTCTGTCTGTTGCAACACAAACTAGTCTTTCTGTTTTAAAGCTATCCCAGCTTGATTTACATACTCTCTATGCCCATAAGCTGTATATATGTCGGAACCGTAACATATAGTGTTACAGTATCGGTCCAAAATGGTGTTTTGTTCTTCGTTTGTTATGCTATACAGCTCTGAAGTTTTGTAACTAGGCAGGCGGAGAGGAAAAAGTTTAAACATCATCAAATCCAAAGTATGTAAAATCGATATATAGGAAATTATCGATTTGTTTTTTTTTTTTTGTTAATCATATTTCCACATTTTATCGAGCAACTGTGAAATGGGGCAACTGTACAAAATGTAGGAACGAGAATCTGGAAGTTCCGGATTCGAATTTTGAGTCAACCCGGATCTATTAAAGCATACTTAGTTTTTATTTCTTATTTCACAAATCGTGATTCATATTAGAAGTTAGACGAGCACTAATCGACCGGCTGTGTTAATCGAGAGATGAACAATCATTCATCGAATCCCAAACATAACTGAGACAGACAGTCGTGGATTCGATTCCCACAAGGGTCTGGGAAAAAATGAAATATCTTCTTGATCAGCGACAACAGGAGACTTCAAATATGCATGTATATCTCTCTGCCCTTCCGTGCGACTGTCCGTCTGTTTCAAGCTAATCTCTCAGTTTTTAAGATATATCAATGAAACTTGGTTTACATTCTCTATCTTCATAAACCGCATTATAAGTCGGAACCGGCCGTCTATCCATCCATACGTCTGTCCGACCATCTGTCTCAACACAAATCAGTCTCTCAGTTTTCAAGCTATACATAACTTTGTATACTTCCTATGAACATAAGCCGTATATAAGTCGGAATCGGCCGGATCAGACCATCATATCATATGGCTACCATAGGAACGATAGGCCCAAAATCGTGTATTTCCTTTGTTTGTTGAGCTATCCGACGGGAACTTACAGGATTTGGGTTTAGTGTCGACTTACACGTCTCACATAAATTTGGTCCATATATCATATAGCTGCTATAGGAACGATTGATCGACAATGTAGTTTTGTATGAAAAATTTTCTTTTTAGACTGCAAGGGTATGAAATCTTCGGCCCGTTAAAGGTAACTTTGGTTATTTTTTTTCTCAACTAACTGAAATTACATTTTACGCAGACAAAAACTGTCATATTTTAAGTAAAACCACACACACATACAAGCACAGAGAGACGCACATACACATACACATATGCTTCGCATATTACTGCAAAATTGCAATACTTTAACAAGACAGCATTGGGACACACACACACACACACAGAATCGCAAAAGGGCAACGTGTGACACAACGTTTTGGGCAGCTCGTAATGTGCCATTGTTGCCGTGCTCCACAAAACGTATCTCAGGAATGGCAACGGCAACAGAAACGGCAGCGGCTGCGGCTACAGCATCTTGACCACAATTTACGCCACTTACATTCAAGTATTATACAGCATGATGCTCTGCTGCGGCAAGCATGTGCGAGCATAAATGTTCAATGTTGTACAGTTTATCAGATGCGAAATTGCCCAGCGACGACGTTTTTATGGCCGTGTAGCAGGCAAAAGCCTTTTATGTTTGCATCAAGCCAAATTTGATGTTTTTATTATAGCAACTTGAACAAAAAAAAAAAAAAAAAAAGAAATGGAAGAAAAACTGCTACGTTTGCGTATCGATAGACAGTCAAAAGCAAGCAAGGCATAGCTGATCAGGCAGCAGGGGAATGAGAAAAATGTAGAGAGGTGTGGGAGCTGGGGACTCGTTGGTTGTTCATTTGGTACGTTAATTAGTCATAATTACCCGTACAGCTTTTGGGCGCCGTCACGCCCCTGATTTATGGCCTAAAATAAGCTTAAAGCCTCCGTACGGCTTTAACTTGAACAAAATTGCCAACACTACCCCATAACCACAAAAAGACACACACATACACATACACATACACACAGAGAGATATATGTACTTACGCATACACTTATATAATGACAGCTCTCATGCGTGTGCTAAATGATTTGGAATTGATTAGAAGTAGCCTGCAAGAAAAAAAAAAACTGTGTAAGAATAAAACCGAAGAAACCAACAAAAGAATCACAAAAAAAAAAAATGAAAGAAGAAAGAAGAAGAAGCGAAAATACTGTGGGCTACAAACCAAATAAAAATAAATAAAATATCAAAAGCAAGTTCACATGAAATTTTTATGCCAAGACGGCGGCAAACTTTATTGAAACTTTCCTGGCAACCGCAAGAGACCGCGTCTGCTTATGGGAAAGGCTTTTCCTTTGCCTGACGTTGATGTTTACGTTGTGAATCTGTTCATTCTTCCTCTCTCTCTCTCTGTGTGTATGTCTGCGCTGGCTGCTCAAGATAATAAGCTTCTACAGCAACAGCAACAACAAAAATAATGAGAAGAAGAAAATGAAGAAGCAGCAGTAGCAGAACAGAGATAAACAACAGCCGACGCGTCGAGTGATGGCGTTGAAATGTTGGCATCTTGGCGGTTACCATGTCTATTCTCTGTTACACATACTGCTGCTCATCCGGCTGCCAAATAAACTTCCAAAATGTTGGCGCATCTCGTTGCCTTATTTCAATTGCGTTCACTTGCTGACAGACAGTTACAGTTACAGATACAGATACAGATACAGACACGCAGTTACAGCTACAGATTCAGTTACAACTACTATATATGGCATAGTTAACAATGCGACAGTTTCGCAAATACTCGAATATAGCAAATAGATTCTCGGCTTTTTATTATAAATTAGTATTAGAGGCAGCAAACGTAATGGCAATGAACATTGCCAACTGTCAACAAATACTATTGCGAGGGTCAACATGATAAAAATGATGGCAGACTAAGAAATAAGACAAATCTAAATAATTTCATTGGTACAGTTACAATCTGATAATTTATGATTATTAATTAAGATATATATAAAATAAATAAGATTATAATGAAATTGGATTACTATATCTAGACTAAGAGCTTCAAGGCTTAAACTTCATCCCATCATCTCTTGTTTTTATCAGTAAACTATAAGAAAAACAAAACATCAATGTTTGCTGCGGTTTGTTGAGGATTTCACACCCTTTGCATTATGGCGAATTCCATTAATTTTTTTTTATTAATTAATAAATTGCGAATTATTCAAAATATTTGTAAGGATTTTTTTTATACAGTTATAGACGCTCTGACAATTATTTTTGGACACTTAGGCATGTTACTATCAATACAAAAATTTCAATTTTGAAAATTAGGTCCTATATATGATATACGAATTTAGATCAAATTTAACTGACATTTATAAGTCGACACTGAACTCATATACTGCAAGCTTTAACAGGATATTATAAAAAAAAAAAAAACAAAATTGCTTTTTATAGTAAAACTCCGAAAATTCTTTTTCCGACGGATTGTTGCTAGGGCAGCATTATGAAATAGTAGTTCAACTTGAACTGAACGGACTATAGTAAATCAGTGGAACTGATCACGCTGATCATGAAGCAAGGGGTAAATAGGTCTGGCAACGTTAAAAAGAAGCAGTTCAGAATCGAGTTAAGAAAAAAAATAGAAAATAATGACAGGTTGAAGAGCCTTTATGTAAGAAATGTCTTAAAAGCAATATATTAATATATAAATATGTAATCAATATATACCATAAATAAAAAAAAAATATAATAATATAAAAAATATAAAAAAAAAATATAATAATATAAAATATATATAATAAATTTAAAAAATATATAAATTAAAAAAAATATAAAAAACATAAAAATATAAAAGATATAAAAAATATAAAAAAAAATATTAAAAATTTAAAAAATATAAAAAATATATATGTATATGTAAAATATAAAAGAGATAAAAAAGATAAACAAATATAAAAAATATAAAAATAAAGAAGTATATAAATTACATATAAATAAATATTGCACAATGGTAATAAAATAAATTGATAAGCTTAACAGCAATAGTTTAAACGATATTGTATATAATTTTATTGTCAATCATCAAATAAATATATATCAATAATATGTAGAATTTATCAAACTTCTCTCGCACATTTTCATGTGCTCATTTCATGCTGGTAAATTTTCCTCAATCTTTTTGTTTACAACACATATCACTTGTCGCGCTATTGTCGCAGCTAGGACCCCGAACACCCCGCCTCTGGCCCTCAGCTCCTATTAATTTTATTGCAAACCATTTTCTGGCGGCTTTTTCTTTGGCCATTTTGTTAACATGATGTTTTCATTGATATTTTTATTGTTGTTGCTGCTGTTGCTGTTGTTGCTGCTGTTGGTCTTGTTATTGCTGTTACTGATGCGTTTGTTTGCTGTTATTGCTGATGAAAATATATTCAATTTATTATATTCTATATAGAGATACTTATTTTCTGTTGACATAATGATGCTCATATAGCTGACGCATACCCCTGCCCCAACACTCTTCCCCTCGCATTGTCGTGCAGAGAAATGTGACGATATTTTTCCCAGGCGACTGACAAGCAGCAATATTCGCATATGTCGCTGAGTATGAGTTGAATGATGCTATCCTATATGTGTGTGGGTGTCTGTATGTGTGTTTGTCTGCTTGGTTGGATGTTGCGAGTATTTATAAGTGTTTGTGTGTGTAATGAATCTATTATTAAATTGTGTTGCTTATGACAACAACTACAAAAACCGCAACAACAACAACAATAACAACAACAATAACAACAACAGCAACAACAACAATATTACTGACAGCATAAACAAACAAAAACAACAACAACAAGAGCTTCGTTTGCTGTCAACTTCAACGCCTGGCTCTGCACGTTTCGGTAATGCTGCTGGCGTCGCTGTTGGCGTCACTGCCACTGTGAAGTATCAATCAAAAGCAGACTCTGCTGTTGTTGCTGATGTTGTTTCTGCTGCTTCTGCTGCTGCACGCTGTTCTGATGCTCACTCAGAAATTTATGAAGGTTCTTAATGCCAAGGGCCATGAATGTTGTCGCCTGGGTCGCAAAATATCAACAACAGCAGCAGCACCAACAGCAAGCAACCATAGCAACAGCAAGAACAACAACAACAACCGCAACAACAGCAACGATAAGCGTAAATATTTTTTTTTTCTTTACATTTATTGATGTTGATTTTACTTTTCGTCAATGTTTAAGAAATCAGTTTCAACTATATTTCGACAAGAAAACTTAACAGATTTTTTTCGCTGTGTTGGCGAAATGCAGTTGAAATTAGTTTTCAAACTGTCATCGTTGACAAAAAAATAAAAACTTTAAGCCAAAATACACATACAGCAGCATAGAGCTAACCAAGCGCAGCGAGAGGCAGCACAGCACAGCACAGCGCAGCCCAGCCCAGATAATCACTGTCGCCTTTCAGAGCTCTCATTAGCAAAACGTTCAAAACTCTTTTGGCCAACTTTTGACTTCATTATGTCGCGTTTCCTTCATGTTGTCTGTTTGTCCACCACCACCCGCTGTTGCCTTTTGCGCGTTGTCGCCGCAAAATTGTGCAACGTTTCCGTTACTGCTTTTGGCTTACATCCGTTGCCGCCATCTTTTGCCTGCGTTCTGTTTCTTCTCCTGCTGCTTCTGTGCCCTGTATGCTCAGTGCTCAGTGCTCTGTGGTTATTCGCCATTTCATTTTATTCTGCACATTTTATTATGACTGCCGCTTATAGAAAGAGAGAAAGAGAGAAAAGGGGAGGGAGAGTGAGCAGCAGCAGCAGCAGCTCATACATTTTTTATTATTATGTCTGCTTATCAGCATGTGGCAAATATACTCCAGGACCACTGCCTGTGCCTCTAGCCCCACAGTCCTTACTCTGACTCTGACTCTGACTCCTCTGCCTCTGACTCCTTGCTGCTTCTCATGCCACTGACTTGGTTGCACTGTGTGTGTGTGTGTCTGTGTCGAAGCCAAAAGCCCGGCCAAGCCAAGCGTTGAAATGCGCGTTTAGAGTCGCGCTCGTTTGGGCTGTGTTCGCTTCACAGTTCGCTGATTGTTTGAATGATGACGACGCATCGTCAGCAGCAGTAACAGCAGCAGCAACAGCAGCGTGCAAAGCCCATAAAGCTGCGCTTTGATGCTAACTGCTATCGAATTGTCACGCCCGGCTTACCAGCTGCTAAATTACTAACTTCAATATGTTCATTTTTTTTTTTTTCTTTTGCCATCAATTTTTTTATATGCACATTTTACAAAGTATTTTTCGCCCAGTTCATTTGCTTGCTCATTGTATACTTTTTATCTGAAATTCTTTTGTAATTATTGTCGTATAAAAATAAAATTTAATTTAATATAATAAATAATTTTTTATTTATTTATTTATTTTTTTTTTTTTTGTTTTTCTTTATGCACATATGAAAAGTCATTAAATTTATTTTTGCTTAACATTAAAGCAGTCATAAATTTTATTTTGCTGCATTTTCAGTGCTGAGAATGTTGTTCAATATATGTATATTTTTTTATATATATTTGTTGTTGTTGTTGTATAAGTTTGCGTGGCTTTTAATATCCGGGCGAGCCTAAAAGTATGCAACACAATTGCAGCGTGAAGCCAACGGCCATTGACTGCAAATGCGGCCGAGACCGCGCTCAGTGGCCGCCATTGTCATTTGCTGGGGCAATGTCAGAGGCGCGCGGCCGCAAACAAACTGCCGGCGCCAGCAGCGAGAAACAGAGAAGCAGCAGCAACAGCAGCCACAAAAAACCGCAAAAAAAAAAATACAAGCACACACATACAGACACACAGATACTTAGGGGCGCGAGTGTGAGCGGCCAAACAGCAAATAACAAAAAGCACACGGCAAAACACTCAACCAGCAGTAGCAGCAGCAGCAGCCAAACCAACAACAACTGCTGCAACAACAAGAAGTAGCAGCAGCAGCAGCAGAGGAAACAGCAGAGCAGCAGCCGTCAGCCAGTAGCGGGCAAAGTAATTTTAATTAAAACTTATGGCAACGTCTGCGAGTGAGTAAAACACGGCGAAACGAGTTGATAAAAGTGTACACAAACACATACAAACACACACACACGCGCACAAATACAGACAAATATATAAATACACTGAAGCTTACAAATACAAATACAAACACATGCTGCAACTCTCTCTCTCAGACACACAAACAGACTCATATGCGAATAAAAGCTCAAGGCCCGCTCGCTGCCTTAAACGAGGTAATTAAAAAAAAAAAAGAAGCGTAAGCACCTCCATACCTAGCCAACTACATGAATTCTACGAGCTCTCTCTCTCTCTCTCTCTCTCTCTCTCTCTCTCATTCTTTTCCCGCTTTCTAGCTACAATCTACGTTTTGCCGTTCACCGTTCTCCTTATCTCTTTCTCCATATTCGTATCTTTCTGTGTAATTTCCATTTTATTTTATGCGCGAGTTTTTTTTGTTTGCTATACTCTTTTTTTCTCTCCTTCTCCTTCTCGCACTTCCTCCCTCTCCCTCTCTCTCTTCGCTATTTACCTTTGTTGTTTTGTTATTTATTTTTTTCTGTATTCTCTTTGTTTTTTTGTTTGTTTGCCTTTAAGCCGGCTACGTAATCTGATATTACGTATACGACGTGAGCGTCAGATATTTAATAGAAATGCAACGTTTTTAAGCTTTAGCAGCCAATAAAAACAGAAATTTATTTTTAGTTATTCGCTTCCCTGGTTTTTTTCCTATTTCTCTGCTAGCGTTTCAACAGATAGTAAAACTGTCAGGTAGCAGTAGCAACAGCAACAACAGCAGCAAAGCAACAGCGCAACAGTGCAACAGAGCAACAGCTGCCGGGTATTTGTTGAGGGATCATATTACTATTTATCACCTTTTGTAGTCATAAAAAGTGTTTAATGCCAGGCCCAAGCCTGAATTTATGCAGTTAATATGCAAGTTGATTAAACATGCTGCAATAAATATATTAAAATATTTTATGTAACTACTAAGTGAAAAATTTCAATAATTTCCAGTATATATTATCACAATAAAATAATAAATACATAAAAAAAATTGAAACAAATTATGGAAAAAATATGTAAAAAGCTTACAGCTAAAATTAAACAAAATAAATTATGGCTGAACTTTAATATTTTTTATTTTTTATATATTTATAATTTTATATTTTGAAATTTTTATATTTTTAATGTTTTTAAAATGTTTAATATTTTTAATACTTTTAATACTTTTATATTTTCATATTTTTATATTTTTATATTTTTATATTTTTATATTTTTATATTTTTATATTTTTATATTTTTATATTTTTATATTTTTATATTTTTATATTTTTATATTTTTATATTTTTATATTTTTATATTTTTATATTTTTATATTTTTATATTTATATATTTTTATATTTTTATATTTTTATATTTTTATATTTTTATATTTTTATATTTTTATATTTTTATATTTTTATATTTTTATATTTTTATATTTTTATATTTTTATATTTTTATATTTTTATATTTTTATATTTTTATATTTTTATATTTTTATATTTTTATATTTTTATATTTTTATATTTTTATATTTTTATATTTTTATATTTTTATATTTTTATATTTTTATATTTTTATATTTTTATATTTTTATATTTTTATATTTTTATATTTTTATTTTTTTATATTTTTATATTTTTATATTTTTATTTTTTTATATTTTTATATTTTTATATTTTTATATTTTTTTATATTTTTATATATTTTATATTATTTTATTTTTACATTATATTTTTATATATTATATCAGCTACCAATTGGCATTAAAAATTATAAATACAGGCAATAGAAACTAAGCTTCACTAAGCTAAGCCTTAATGCACTTGCCTTCAAATTGGCTGCTAATTACAAGCTACTGTCACAGGTTATGCAGGTGCTGCATGCATTACCATGTCATGTCAGCTTACTACTACTGCACTCGGCCTATTTTGTGTTGGCTTTTTCCTTTTTTTTTGCACATTATTTACTTACTTTTGCGCTGCAGGTAAATAGTAGTATGTAGTTTATACTTGGCAATGCTTTCTCCCCCTACTTTACTACACAGGCATTCGCACGAGTGCACTGGAAAAATGAAGCCAAAAGCTGTTCAAGCCGGTTGCTTGATTAACCATTCATTGCAGTTTTATAGTGCCTCAATGACTGAAACTGAAGCTGACGTTGAAACTGGAGCTGCAGGTAGAGCTGAAGATGAAGCTGAAGCTAAAGCGTTAAGGATGAGGCGTAACTGTAGTTGATGCTAAAGCAATAGCTGGGCATTGGTTGCCGTTGACTTGCCGCACTTGCCTGACTGCCGCCATTGCCTTTTGCCAGTTGTTGTTGAGTTTCAGTTTCCCTTACTCCAAACATCACTCATTCGCCTCACTGCGCAGCTTTGTGTTCAACGTACTCCAACTCAGGCTCCGACACTGACTTTGACTCCTACATCTACATCTTCTTCTACTACTACTTCTATTTTCAACTTCTACTCTGATTCCAACTGGAACTGTGCAATTTACTCTCAAGTAGCAGTCAACGCTGAGCTATAAGCAGTCATAAGCAGCATTCTCTTAGCTTTTATTTTTTTTTTATTTCTCTTTTTTTTGCCAGTTACCAGCCGAGTGGCAATTGGTTCAGAAATTATGTTTAACTTTAGTTTCAAAGCAGCAGTAAAAAATATGAGAATTCCAGCGTCAATTGTTCAACAAAACAAGAGCCTGGCAAATATCAGCAGCTCCGATAGCACGATAGCAAAATTTAATTAACATTTAATTTGCTTTTTGAAAAACAAAAAAAAAACAAAACTAAAAAACTGCGCATATGGCTTAGAGACCCCAAAAACTTGACTTGCAAAACTTTTTTACTGGCGACAATCACAACATGTACGAAATTATAACATTGCAGTTGACCAAAAAAAAAAAACAGTAAAATCATAGAAAAACAGAAAAAAATTTTTTCAAGAGTGAACCGAAGATTTAATACACTTTCAAGCTGAAAAGATTGAGATACAAAGAAAACTAAATATTCGAGCAACTTTTACTATGGCAGCTATATGATATTATTGTCCGATTCAGGCGAAATTTATAAAAGACATATGTTTCATTGCTAAATTTAAATCCGACAAGTTTCAATCGAATATCAAAGACAAACAAAAAAAAACTACTATAATGTATACAAATTTGCAGTTCGATTGTGATGCTGCTTAAGACAATATATGCTATGGTATATGGGATCTGCCAGGCCTCATACTGCACGTTACAAAGTGCTGCTCGAAATAAATAAATATACTGTCTGTTAGTGTATATTTATGTTTATGTATGCAGAGCACAGCAGTGCAGAGCTAAGGTACTGAAATCCGTGCCAAGCAACTCTTGCTGCAGGCGCACTGAATCCTTACACGTAGCGGAAGCAATGATCTGGCAAATTTTAGTTTTACTTGTAGTAGCTGCAAAAAGTTTCGCTTGCTGCAACACTAAATAGCGTTAGCAGCAACAACAATAACAAAGATTGCCTGCAATGTTGATGAGGCTGACGGGGCAGAAACTAAAGTGGCAAGTAGAAGTAGAAGTAAAAGTAGGAGTCGCTGGGGGACTAGACTACTGTTGTTGACGTGCTTAGGTGTTGGCTTATGATTGCGCTTGCGGCAACATCACCAGCTGCTGCCTTAGATTCTCGACTACCGTTTTTTTGTGCCGCAGGATGCAGCGACAAAAACTGCAAGTAAGTTGCTTAAATTGCAGCAAATTTGAGATGCTACACTGAGCACACTTGGCTTTAGGGCAGCCAGCAAGTATTTTTATACACATACGTGTGTCTCTCTCTCTCTCTGTGTGTATGTGTGTAAGTATCCGTGCTTATGGCAAAACAGCATTTTGTTGCATACTTCTGAGCGCAGCCAATAGTTAACAAGCTTTCGCAGCTGTTGATCTGATAAAAATAATAACGTTGCTTCCTTTTTAACTTGTTTTTGGTTTGTTTGCATTTGCAAAATCAGTTTTCAAATATTTTTAGAATGAGATTTTGTTTATTAAAAAATTGAACTTTATGACTCGACAGTTTTAGCATTTACGCATTAAAAGATACTCAACGATTGTCACGTTGATCTGACATGAGTTGTAAAAAGCAAGAAAAAGTATTACTAAAAATTAAAATGTATTAAATTAGTACAAAAATTATTTAAAATGTAGAAGATAAATAGTAAAAAAAGTAGTAGATAAAGTAGTAAAAAAAAGTAGTAGATAATGTAATATATAATGTGGTAAAAAATACTATCAAAAAAGTAGAAGAAAAGGTAGTAAAAAAGGTAGTAGAAAAAGTAGTAGAAAAGGTAGTAGAAAAAGTTGTAGAAAAAGTAGTAGATAAAGTAGTAGATAAAGTAGTAGAAAAAGTAATAGATAATGTAATGTGTAACGTGGTAAAATATACTATCAAAAAAGTAGAAGAAAAAGTAGTAGAAAATGTAGAAGAAAAAGTAGTAGAAAAGATAGTAAAAAAGAAAAGGTAGCAGAAAAGGTAGTATATAAGTGGTAGCAAAGTAGTAGAAAAAGTAGTAGAAAACGTAGTAGAAAAAGTAGTATATAAAGTGATAGAGACACTACTAAAAAAATGTAGTAGAAAGAGCAATAGAAAACGTAGTAGAAAAAGTAGTAGATAAAGTATTAGAAAAAGTGGTAGAAAAAGTAAATGAAAATGTAGTAGAAAAAGTAGTAGATAAAGTATTAAAATGCTTAAATGTAATGCAATTTATTTAAGCTGCAATTTCTTTCAGTGCAAACAAATTGCAATAACACACACAAACACACATATAGACTGTCAGAGAGAGAGAGAGAGAGATGAAGAGGCAGACAGACCGACAGACAGTCATAACCTCTGGCACGCCCGCTGCAACGTCACGACCGCAACTTATAGTTACTTTTTACACGTATGTAGTATGTGTGTGCTGGTGTGTGTGTGCGTCGTGTGTCTGTCTATCTGTCTGTCTGTCTCTCTGTGTGTGTCTGTAATTTTGCAAGATTTTATATTCATAGCATAATCCTTGAGTATAAAATAGAAAAGTTTTCGTGTAGCAGCTGAAAAAAAAAAAACCAAAAAAAAAAATAGGTGTAGAATGTAACGAACGTAGCTGCACGACACGAAGTTGAGCCACAGTTACTGTTGCTGCTGCTGCTGCACGCAGGATGCAATTTTCAATTTGTTGGTAATTTTATTTTATATTCCACAATCTAAGTCAAGTCAAGTTTACCGAAAAACGTTTTACCGTGCAAATGATTTTCACTTTGGCCTGGCCAAGGAGTAAAAGCAGAAAGTTGAACAAGTTGCAAGTTGTAACTGTAGTGGCAATGGAAACGAGAGGAGAAATCTAGAGTGTGGCAAAGGAAACGGATGATGATGAAGTAAAGCTAGAGCTACAGTGCCTGCCAACCAACCAGCCAGCCAGCCAGCCAGTCAGCCAGTTAGCAGAAGCCAAAGGACAAAGTTTTCATCTACAGTTTCTGCGGCATTCGTCTCATTGTCATTGTGCAGGTAAAGTTGAAGCGAATGTGACTGTGACTATGAATGTGATTCTAAATGCGAACAGCTGAATCTCATTCATAAAGCACACACACACAGAGACTAACTGGCTGACATATGCGCTGTACGAGTAAATGAGCTGCTGTAGCAAGCCTTCCATGAGTGTAGCAGAAGGAGAAGAGAGGCAGGCAGGCAAATAACAACACAATTATGCCAGAGACAACGGAACTGACTTTTTGCTTAATGCTACACATTTTTAACGCATTACGGCAGCGTAAGAGTTTGTAGACACAACCAGCCGCAAAACGTTTGTCTGCTGCCGTTCTTGCTGCTACTGTTGCTGCCGCTGCTATTGCCAATTATACAAACACATACGCGCAAATACATATACATATCATACCACCCCCATCTTCACCCATCACACTCTTTCCCATGCAGCGCGCGTAGCTCACATTTGTCGCATTTTACGTGCGCTGCTGCTGCTGCTGCTGCCTTTTTGACTTGCTCCGCAGGCCATTTACCCAATGGCAACCCGCATCTCTCAAGCGTCATCGTCGTAGTCGCAGTCGTAGTCGTTGCTTTATTTAATCAGTTGTAAGATTTGAGTTTCATGCGGAAATATTTAATTTGGATTTTAAATGCGTGCGCTACTCCCAGGCTGTAATATGAGACGCAGTGAGCGACCCTTGACGCATAAGCTTCCAGCTACAGTTACAGTCACAGCAATAGCAGCGCCTGCTTCTTCAGCTACCATTGCAACAGCCAGTGCCAAGAAATACGAGACAAATGTTGCCGCACAGCAACAGCAGCAGCAAGAGAAACTTTTTATGGTTGTGTGCCTGTGGCATACTATCATCTTGTTCACTAGTGTCTTTTGCGGCCACGTCGTTTTTCAACTTCTCAGGTGTGACTGAGCTTGGCTGTGACTGTGGCTGTGCAGCTGCAGCTATAACAAACTTTACAGCAGCTAGTGTCGCAATTAAAGCGACAGCTCAGATTTTCTCTTATGTTACCATTACCGTTGCTGTTGCTGTTGTTGCCTTTTACATTGTATTTTTGTTTGTTTGTTTGTTTGTCATGCTGTCAAGGTAGCAGCAATAATTGATTACACAAACATTGTTTAAATTCATTTAAACAAATTAATTAATTTCTGACTTACAATTCATTAAAAATAAATCTTAAGAAATTATAAACTTATCTTAGCTCTACATAATTTCAAAACTCTATTTATAAACACGCAAATTGAAGTCAAAGTAAAATTTTGTAGCTCAATTGAGAGAAAGTATGACACACAGAGTCTTAATTTAACTGTCACTTTGACAACTTGAAATCATATAAGAAAAATAAAAAAAAAAAAATAAATGAAAATTTGACACAATTTTATGCATTGGCCTAGTCTTGCGCCTGGGAAGATTTGAAAGTAGCTTGAAATTATGATGATTCATGAAATTCATGAAATTAGCTAGAGCAGCTCAAACGTTTTTTCCTAAGCACTTGACTTGCCAACAGCAGACACACACAGAGCAGTAACACTATACGAATGAATTTTGTCTGTCTGTTGGCTTAAAGCAAGTTAACCCATTTACATTTAGCTGCATGCATACATTCACATATGTTTTTGAAGTTGTAGTAGTTGCAAAATTCCTTTCAACTCTTTTGCTGCTGTTGCTGTTGCTGCTGCTGCTGCTGCACACACATACATTTAATATGCTACATAATTACGTAATTAATAAAACAGGCTACACGCAACATGCAGAAATACAAACATATACACACACACACATATTTATATATGTAATACCAGCAAAGAACGTGAGTGATGGTGGCGTATGCGCAATATTGACAGCGACAAAGATTTACAGACACAAAAGTGAACTTTGACTTTGCACACACGAACATCAGCAGCAACAGCAACATCACCAACAGCAGCAACAGCAACAGCAACAGCAGCAGCAGGCAGTATCAGGCATCAGTTCACATTAACAACAAGATGAACAAGAAAAAGAAGAAGTAGCAGAAAGGGCTTGCAGGCAATGCTTACATTTGATTACAATGTCATTGAGTAATTAATGTGTCCTTGTCAATAAAAATGCCAGCAGGCATACGCATTGCTGCCTGTCAGGCAACATCAGTAGCAGCAACAACAATTTCAACTTCAATAACAACAACAGCAGCAGCAGCAGCAGTAACAATGCTAAGTGTATATATAACATGAAACTAAAATCCTTTTGTTTGCTTTTGCTTAATTAATCTCATCAGTTCAGCTCAGCTGGTCGTCCTTTTGACCGGATATAACAAAGTCTTGTTGTTCAGGTGTCAGCCATTGCCCTCGAGCATTGTACACTTCCTGCAGATCCTTCAGCTACAGCGACAGCATCAGCTACAGCTTCAGCTTCAGCTTTCATCTGTATCTTGCTGTCCTGCGGAAATTGTATTTCTAATTAATGACCATAAAAAGCAATTTTGCCTTCCCAAAAATTTATTGCGCATACGTTTTCTTGTAGTTTTCAACAGCGCTGAAAATTAACAAAAGCTTTTTTTTGCCATTTTTTTTTTGTTTTTTTTTTGCTTTTTTGTTGTGCAAAAACCCAAAGCAATATAATCAAAATAATTGCCATAGTTTTGCGGCACTCGTAAAAGCAATTCAAATTATAATTAAGGCTCAAGCGCCCAAAGCAAAAGCAATTAAAAAACACAACAGCAACAACAACAATAACAACAACAACAACAACAACAACTGAAACTGAAACAACAGCAGCAGCAACAAGAACGACAAGTAGAATTTCGATAGCATATCGAAAATAGTTTTGCAAATGCGGCGACAGGATATTAGCTAAAAGTTCAGGCAAATTGACTGTTTCTGCCCAAAAACCCAAAACAATTTTGATACCTAATATCTGTTATCTACCTTTTGTCTGCATATCTATGTATATGTATGTATGTATGTGTGTGTTTGTGTTTGAGCATTGAAAATTGTTAGTTAATTTGTTTGCTTGGCAAACACAAGTTGACCAAATATGATGTTGTTATGTTATTGCATAAGAGAATTTTAAAGAGAAAATTGTAGAACTTTATATAGAAATTATCTACAAAATTTCATCAAGTGCAAATTGTATCTTAACTTTCCTAATATATATTAAATTATATAATCACAATTATTGGCATAAATTAATCAATATTTCTATTTCAAATTTCCAATTTATATTAATAGAACATTTTAATTAGAATTTATTAGAAACTGTTTAAGAAATATGCATAAATTACTATTAATTTATGACAAAATACTCATTAATTGCTTTTCCATTTACTCTTTATATTTTATGCTTTTGCATAAACCAAAATCGACCAATAAGTTAAGCAGAGTCTCTAATTGAATGGCAAGCAATGCTGAATAATGAAGTTGTTTCCTATTTGCCGCACTTCATGTTAAGTGCTACGCTCTCTCGCAGCATGTCGCCTGGCAAAATAAAGTAAAATCAAATACATTTGCAATATTCAATATACATATGTATTTATCATCACAGATCAGAGATAATCAAAGCTGCTTTATTTATTTATTTTTTTTTTATTATTATTATTATTTAATCAAACAACAATAAATAGAATTTCTAAGAATTTCGATTCTCATTTTTGGGATCAATTCCAATCCCTGCTGTAGTAAAGGTTTTTCCTGTTTCTATTGAAACTTAATTCGATTCGCATAGAATTTAAGAGTTTTTTTTTTTTAAGCTTATCATCGATTATGCTTACAACGCCTGTCCGAAAAACGAAACCCAGCAAAAGATATTCAAGCCCAGCAGAACAAAGACCATGAGAAAAATATAAAAAGAAAAAAAAGCAGGAGATAAAAAAAGTAATGTGTAGCACAGCGACAATTTAATACACTTGCAAGCTTCTTAATATCTTAGACAGACTATTCCTATGGTAGTTATATGATATAGTAGTGCAATTTGATTAGTTTAAGGTAAACTAAAAATAATTAAGTTTGAAATAAATTTGCTTAATAAGTAAAAAATAATAATAAAACATTCAAAAAGAAAACTCACTTTTAGGCTGCTCTTTGCATCTGTGACATATGTCGCTTTATTCCTATACTGATCAATCGTAGAATAATACAGTAGTCCAGAGCGTGGAATACTTGCACTTGTTTTTGGAAATTCCTAATTCTAACTCTTAGTGTAACTTCCCCTGATTAACTTTGCAAAGTTGGTCTTGAACGCTTGGTTCGGTTTCGATTGTTTGTGACTAATTCGGCTTTGGGTTCGAAATTCCACCTTGGTTATGGTACGACACGAGGCTTTCTTTATTACTTTACTTTGCATAGGGTCCGGTTCATTGAATTTGATTGTTAGCACTGAAAAAAAAAAAAATAAATAAATAAATAAATAAAAAATGCAAAATAAAAATTAAAATAATGTCATTTTTTTCAATTAAAAAAATTTTTTTTAAAAATATATTTTTATACCTGTAACATTAAAATTTAATATTTCGTAATGAAAATATAAATAAATAAGATAATAAAAAAAAATTAAAACACAAGAAAAAATTATAAAAAATAATTTTAAAAGTGTTTTTGTATGTGAAGCAATCTTTGATGCAAATACAAAATAAAATTAATATTATAAAAAATATTTTCAATTTGATTTTTATGCCACATATTTTAAGGTCGAAGAATATTGTCAATGCACTGCGAAAATTTGATTAAAATGAATGTACCGTTGAAAGGGTATAAAAATTGAATAACATCCGTTTAGCGGTTTGTTCTTTTGAAGTTTCAAAGCGACTGTCAATTACACGCAATTAAATCGGATTTCTATGTATTTGAATTTTCATTTCCGCTACGTGAGGTAATAATCAACGTTGGGTTCAAACAAAATGGTTGTCGTTACCTATTGTATATATATATATACATATATATATATATATATATATATATATATATATCTATATCTATAAAAGTCTGTGTGAGTGTGTTTGCTGATGCAGATAAAACGGAAATTAATTTCAATTTTATTTATTGTGCTAGAATAACAAGTTTGATTTGAGTAACATTTTCACAATTTGCGACTCAATTGGCAGCATCAGGTTCAATGAACTCTCTCTCTTTCTCTCTCTATATTTCTCACACTCTTTTTCTCTTTATAAGGTTTCCCCTTGATAAGCATATTATTATAATGGGGTCCACACACAATAATAAACAGGCGCCCAAAGCTCAAGAGCACACAAACAAAAGATACCAGAAACTGAAAGAGTCTGGCGCAAAGTTTTTTGATATGTTCTGCAAACAAAATGCCATTGGCCAATTGACAGCAGCAGCAGCATAAGGCAGCAGGCAGCAGGCAGCTGGCAATAGCTGGACAGTGCCAAGATAAACCAACAGATTGAAGTACAAACAGAATGAATGTTGAAGCTGAGCTAAATTGAGGAGAGTAAAGCAGGGCCGAATAGAGTGAAGCTGAGCTGAGCTGAGTTAAGTGAACTGATGGTTCACATCTGTACTATGCATCATCAAGTCGAGAAAAGACTTCGACAACACACACACACACACACACACACACACACACATACACAGCATTTGTGTTGGCAACAACTCTGGGGACTCTTGGCCAAAACAAAAACTAATACAATAATATGCAAGTAGAACTTTTTCAAGCCACTCCCAGCTGTCCCAGTGTCCCCAATTCTCTAACTTCATCTCTCTCTCTCTCTCTCTCTCTCTTCACCTCACTCTCTCACACACACATAACATCTCTCTGTCTCGTTCTGTTAGCAACTTTCGCTGTTGAGCATACATTAAGGCGTGTTGAAGCGCATTGAATTGTGTATTGGGATTTGTTTACAATGCTGCAAAAAAGTTTTTACGTTCGCTTAGCCCAAGGCAAAGCAACTCACAACTTTCTTGAGCAATTGTCCTCGTCCAACATCAGCAGCAGCAACAGCAACAGGATCTGCACAATAACAGTAGTACTTCTGCAAAGCTTTTGGCATTTATTAGATGCACAACTTCTTGCCATCGTCATACTCATTCTCATTCCCATTCCCATTGCCATTACCTTCCCTCTTTGCTCGCTCGCTCTCTTTCTTTCTCACTTTTCTTGGCTCCTTGGAGCATAATAAGTTTTTTTTTTGCCGCTGCACTTCGCTTTGCGGTTGTGTCGCCAACCACTCGCTTTTTAATTTATTTAAAATATGCTGCCAGCTATATGTATTTCGAAAGTGCACTAAAATAATGCGTATGAAAACTTTACTCTGACAGCAAAAGTACTTGAGCAACAGGTGTCTGCTCGAAGCAAATAAAATTCTCTAAATCTTATACACTTGCAAAAACTTTGTGCATTTATTTAAATAATAGAAATTCATTATTCTTTATATTAATATTATATTAATATTAATAAATTGAGAAGAATAAAAATGAAAAATTATAATAATTAATCATCAATTAATCATAATAAAAAACAAGATAGCAAGATTATTTTCGACAGCCCGCAGATTCCATACCTTCCCTTGTAGTCTTACAAGAAAAATTTACATAAAAAAACTCAATATTTATCCGATTGTTCCTATGGCAGCTTTATGTTTTATAGGGGTCCGATTTAAACCAAATTTATTTGAGACGTGTGAGTCGTCACTAAAGTCCATTTCTGAAAGTATCAGCTTAAAAAATATAGCTTAAAAAACCCAATTTTCGGACGATTATTTCTATGGTAGATATATAATATAGTTTTCCGATCCGTCCATTTCCGACTTATATACGACTTATGTTCATAGAGAGTATGTATACAAAGTTATATATAGCTTGATATAGCTTTAAATCTGAGAGACTAGTATGTGTTGAGACAGACGGTCGGACATACGTATGGATGGTCAGACGGGCATGCACATTTTAATTCTTCTGTCGACGCTGTTCAAGAATATATATATATATTTGTTGGGTCTGCAAGCCCCAACAACCTCCTTAGAGGCGTTACAAACATCTGTCCAAAATGAATATACCCTCTGCAAGGGTATAAAAGTGAACAATAGCATACTAATTTAGCAAGAATTTAAAAATTGATTTAATGAATGTTTTTTTTTCTATAGTTTGTGCTAAAAATTTCAATTATTTTGAATAAATTATAAAATTGGCAATGTGCACAAAAACTTTTGAAAATTAATAAGTCAAAATCAATATATTTATTGTTATTAAAACAACTAAAATAAAAGCTACACAGGCAAAGCTAGTGCAGCTTAGAGCTATTGTTTTTTTTTTCCCCAATCCCATTCTCTATACATAATTTATGCAGCGCTATATGTACGATAGTTATAAATTTTAAATTAAATATTTTTTTTTTGAACAAAAGTGCGAAGAATTTGTTGATGTAGAAATAATCAATTATTAATTTAATATTCGTAGTAAATAGTTTATTTTATTTCTGCTGAAGATAATACTATACACTGCACTGATCTTTATCCCTTCTATGTACTATATATAAAGCTAGTCGCTTTCTCTCTCTCTCTCTCTCTCTCGTCGCTGACTATACGCATATTATAATAGTTTTGCAGGCAGCCCAAAAATCAATTTAAAACCATGACAATAAAAATAAAATCACCACAAAACGAGCCGCAAAAAAAATACAAAAAAAAAATATGCCACAGTAAAAAATTGGCTTTCCGTTGCCACGGCAACTTTATATGCAAATAACTGCATGTGAATGTGTAGTATTTATATATATATATATATATATATATATATATATATATATATATGTGTGTGTGTGTGTTCATGCTGAATTTTAAATGAATTGTTCGCGCATTTGCTTGCACAAAACGCAGCAAATTAAATAAATAAATTTTATTTGCTAAAAAAAAAAGAAGGCATTAAAACGATATATATAGCTTTATTATACATATATATATATATATATATATATATATATATATATATATATATATATATACTATATGTTTGTATGTTTGGCTGTACCTGCGTTTGTTGTTACTATGCAGCAGCTGCCACAAAATGCAATTTTAGTTGTCATTTTTATTATTATTTTTACATTGTTTTTTGCCATCTAGCACAAGGATACGGAAAGTGAGGAGAAAACGCTTCAATAAAAATGTCAACGCCAGCAGAAAATTTTACCGTTTTTATACCCAGCAATCATACAAGCTGTGGATATTATCACACAAGGAGTATATAACAGGGAACTAAAGGCGTGGCATATCCCAAAATATAAATATCTGTTTATCTGTTTATAAAAACAGCTCAATCTCAGAGACTATGGAAAGAATAAAGTTGTCAAATTTATTGCAATGAGTTTGCATAACAAATAATTTTTTTTTTCCTTTTTGAATTTTTTTCCTGACTTCCATTGTCAGTAGCTACTGGGTATCCCAGTGTCGACTTTGTGCTTGACTCTAGCTATTTGCGTTTTTTTATTTTTTAGTAAATTTTAAATTAAATATAAGCCCGCAGATATATAGTTGGCACACATATATATAGTAAATTTTCGATACGTTTGCATTTAATTTAGACGACAGTTTTAATATTTTATAATATCTACATAATACTCTCTTCTAACTATACTTTATTACTATATAGTATATATCTACTAACTATATTTACATTTATGTATTTATATTTCACAATTTTAATTTCAACAATTTATTTTTTTTTTTTTTATTATATTGCAGCTTATCTTTTTGCATATTAACTGCGGACCGTTCCATTTTTACCACTAAAAAGCAGACCAAAACTAACTAACGCTTTGTAAAGTTCCCCACACTTGGTTTTGGCTTTTAATTATGCTGGCAACCCTCAATTTCTCACAGTCGCATATACAAATATACGACGACGACGTCGCCCTCCCTTAACGCCCTTTGCCAATCTATCATTCTTTTTTCGTTTCCTTTCTTTTAGCCGCTCCCCGCAAAAATGTAGCTCATGAACTGTGGTTCATTGTTTAAACTTTCAAGTTGGCGACAATAAACGTTGAAACTTTTAGTTTTATTGGCAAAGTTTCGACGAGATTTTCGTTCCAAACAGCATATAGCCAAAAAAAAAGAGAAAGAGAGAGAGAAATAACACACAAAAGTCTATGTAGTATAATAATAACCACAAGGCAGAACTTTTTTTTTTTTTTGGGGGGGGGGGGGTAAGCTCTGGCCACAAAGCGCTTTTCCCTACCGAAAAACTTGTCTCAACAACACTTTCCCTTTGCATCAAGCTTAAGTTTGAGTTTGACTACAGTTATTTACAAATCGACGACTGACTGACTAAATGACTGACTGAATGTTGTTTGCAGTGTGTGAGAAAGAGAAAGAAAGAGAGTGAGTGAGAGAGAGAGAGAGTGTAACAAAACTATAAGGCAGCCAAACAAAAATGCAAAAGCGGCTCTAATCAAGCGCAACGCCCACTCAACCTTATTACTCAAACT